>QKMX01133841.1:0-11802 GCA_003401595.1 Venustaconcha ellipsiformis
AGTATTAATGGTGGAGGAAGAAACCGCGGAAAGAACCACCAACCCACGAAAAACTACAGGCAAGCTTTCTTACATATCCACATTCGCCAAATCAATTTTAGACTTGAACCCACGCAGACAGAGCAGAGATGGCAGTGATCCATAATGGAGAGTGGTTTACACCACTCAGGGCCCCCAGGAATTAATTGAAAACTCTTCCTCCAGGTTGAAGTGACAGTAGATCTCATTGAGAAGGAAGAGACTCTGTCCTTATTTCTGCTAACCCAGTTGGATAAAATGAAGGAAATTAATGAGTTTTTCTCAGGAAGAATCTGTATTGGAGGAACACAAAAGCTTTCTTTTCCAAAAGCCAAGTACCAGAGATGTTCTTGCTGATATAAACTCACTCTGATGCCTTCCATACTGATCCCCCGTGGCTGTAGATATAATTCTAGCAGTGGTTCATAGGTTTTCCCCACTATTTTCTAAAGTGGACTAGAATGTATTTCGTACCACTTAATAGCTATTTTGAAACATCTTTACCACATATTTGATGCTAGATTTGGCTTCATTGTTGATTTTCCAACTCGCAGAAAAATTGGACAATGAACATGGCTGTCGGGTGATAGCCCAGATTGCTTGAGTCATTAATTTGCAGCTTACCATTCCTTGGCCAATGTGCTGACTGCCTCTGTCAGTCTTGACCTAATATGAAGTGACTGATGTTTGTGCTTCACCATGCTAAATTCGCATCATACCGTGGTATTATTAGAAGACATCTGGAGGCAGGTGGCTCAGGAACTTCCCCTCTAGCTTGCTGCCAAACCCACATAGGCTTTTAAAACCAAATCCATCCCTGCTATGGGGCAATATGCAGGCCAGAGACAAGGGATCTTTTCAGTCAAAAGTTGTATCCCAGTCTAATGTCATTAAGCAACAACCTAACCAGTCTAGAAGCCAAACTTACAGGAAGGCAAGAAACCAAGCCTCCTAACCCTAGGCATTGACCTGCCAACTCCACTGCTCACAGATGGCCTACTGGTGGGCACTCAACTCCTGCAATTCCAATCTTGCTGGATCACCAGATCATTTCGTAAGATTTCATTTATCCAAGCTCTTCCCCATTCTTCCTACTACCCCCACCCCATTTTCACAGACATACTGTCAGATTTGGGAGAAATACACTTTTGTACAAAAGGAGATATGATCACTTATTGAGAAATAGTCTCTTGAAATTGTGCAGAAAACATAATTTGAAGGGTTTGATTCCAGGCTTTTTCTTATCCAGAAGGTGAATGGCAAATTGAGACACATCATTGACCTGAGTCACCTCAACAAATATATTATGCTACCGAAATTCAAGGCAGAGATGGCAAGATTGATACGTATCTCAATCAGAAAGGATGTTTTTGCTGTCAATCATGATATGATGGATTCATATTTTCACTTCCCTATCCACCCTGCCTCATGGAAATTTCTGTTTTGCTTACTGTGACACAGTAGCCCTTGGGCTTTTATCAAAATTATGGATTGTGCAATCACCCTATTCAAGTCAACATCATCTAGAGCATGCTTGGATTACATTCTCCAAAAACATATGCTATGTTCTATTCTCAAGGTTTAAAATAATCTCTGTTCACTTTTGAATCATCTAGGTTTTCTAGTGAACTTGGAAAAATCTGATCTTCATCCATCTCAGTGTTTTGTCCTTTTAGTAATTGAGTTTCTCAACAACCTCAGTCTGGTACAGCTTCTTCACATTCACTGTCACATAGTCCAGATTATCACCATTTCCAACACGACAGATTTCAGCAAGAGTTCTTTCAACTCCTTGGAGTATTCTTTGCAGTGGCAGACTTGAACCCACTCAGCAGTATTTGTATGCATCCCTTAACAGATGGCACTCTTTTCAAGTCTCTTTGATCCAAACGTTATCACACATGTAGTACAATCATTCCTGTATCTGTGACACAGCCCAGGTTGACTCACAATAGGGATTCTTCAGGAGAACTCAGTTGGAAATGACTATATACTTATGCCAGTATGTGAAGTATGTGCACACATGTTCCTGGACTTCGCAACTGTCAGCAGCACATTGGAACCAGAAGTTTTATCTCTTTGAAACAACCTTCTTGAAATTAAAGCTGTCATCAGCACCTTTCAGTTCTGGAACGGTTGATGCCCGGAGATAAAAGTTCTAATTATGTTGGACAACTTGGCAATGTGGACCTACCTGCTCAAATCAACCACCCTGTTCGTTATGATTTGGCAGTTTCTATATTGGTATGAACAACTCTATAGTGACTTACAAATCCGACACATTTCTGGCCAATGCAATGTCCTGACTGACACTCTCTCCAAAAAAGGATCCAATCATTGATACAGTGTGGTCTTACAATCGTTCAGGCTTCCTTCAGATTTGTGCACTTTGAGGCATCTGTTAGGGATGTATAAAAATACTGCTGAGTGGGTTCAAGTCTTCCACTAAATATAGGAACTATGAAAGATTTTTTTTTGCAGCAAGCTGGAAACACAAGTTGCCCACACCTTGTCTCACCACTTCCAGACCCAGAACTTTCAGCCATAGTTGGGCCTTTGCCTACCTCTCATGGTCTTGGTGTTGAAAATAATCCAGAAGTTGCAGGGGCAGAATTGCAAGATTATCCTTGATAACCCCATCTTAGATGGGACCATTCCTGAGTATCTGGTCTACTCAATCTAGTGACAAATCTGCCCGGAAAGTTTACAGTCAAGCCAGATATCTCTTTGTGAGAGAAAGAATTTATACCTTCAGTTGCGGAGAGAATATCATGCACAAAAACCCTCAATTCTGAGGTTTATGAGGGAACTTTCTGTGTTTTTAGGATTGGTGCAGAGTCAATAACATCATTCATCTGATGTCTCAATCATTCAACTGGCGGACTTTTTTTCTCAGGAGAAATAGTTGGCCCTAATTACCATCACAATCTGCTGCTAATTGATATCTGACACATTCTGGCTTCATGGCAGCTATTATACTGGTCATGATAATGATCTGTAAGACCTTTTAGCCAAATTTTATCTGAATCAACAAAATCCCTCACCATGATTTCAAAATGGAAACTGTCCTGGGTTTTAACCTGGCTTAATTCAGATAAATTCTAGCCATTAGCCTGTACTTTACAGAAGCTTCAATTCTGCAAATTATGCTTTCCAATAAAATTAGCTTTTTAGCTTTTCAGGCAGTTAGCATAAAAGTCAGGTCAGGTATTGCCTTCTACCACAAGTAATTGATGGTGCTACCTGTGGCTGTTGATCCAGAGTAAACATGTACACCTGGCTCACTATGTTAAGTCCTTTCTGGTGGATCAGGTGGCTGAGCAGTCATGCTTTTCCCCTGACTATGATAGCAGATGGCAAGAGCTGTGTGGACAGTACAATGTATCAACTCGGGTACATCAGAAACTAATGGCCATCCATTGCATCCGTACCTGTCTCCAGACATCTCAACAATTGTGTCACTGGATTGTGACAGGCCTTTACAAGAGAGTGAGGGCAACTCTAAACAATTTTCCTCGATTTAATCTAACTCAACACGCAAGCCAGTCATGTTTCCTTCAAGTCTTGTGGTGATGGATGAGTTGCAAAGCAACAGGTGTGAATACACTGGGAGCTGTAGCTGCAGACCTACACACAGGTGGCTTATGGAATTGGGTCACTTTTCATGGAATGAAGCAGAAGCATAATATGACTGGACAGTGGTTGAATGAGCTGTCCTATTTAGCATCACACAGATACATAGGATGTGTGTCATGTATATCTACATTATGTCTTAAACTTTTGGTCCATGACTGTATATAGCAATGAGCTATACACATTTTTTTTAAATTTTATTTTCATGTTCTCTACATTGAACTTATTTTAGAGTAATTTTTCATTACATAATTAAGTCATATGGGTTGGGATGTGTAATGAGCCATGTGGGTTGTGTTGAGACATAAGTCTTATAGGAGCTATTGCGACACAAAGTTGTAATAGAGTCATAAAAGAAATTAGAGGCTCATCTGGGACACAAATTTCTGAAAAATTGCAGAGTAATTCTATTTGTTTTTTAAATTGAAATCAACTTTGTTTCAAAATTGTCTTAATCTCTGATATTTTAATTTCACACATTTGAGAAATCTTTAGTGAAACCTACAAGCTTTCACAGTGCCATCTAGAGAGGAGAACTTTGTTTTAGATCCAACTTAGCAGGGCTAGATTGTTTAAAAAATGAAGAACAGTTGGTTTAGCTTGCCAAGCACTATTATTGTTTCAAAGTAAAAACATCTTTGTTATAACAAGAAGAAAAAATTATTTTATGCATTACTTAGTGGGAAAAAAATTTCTTTTTGATAAATGTTCTTTATGTTTAATTTGTAAGTCTCTGTTTGACTCTTGAATGTGGTTGTGGTGGGGTTTAATGCTATTTTTGGCACACAATAGGCTATGCATAGCAGACAGAATAAAACTTGTGGCAGCAAAACCCAATAAATCTCCAGGAAGAACCACCAACACATAGAAAGCTACTGGCAAGCTTTCTCACATACCCCCAATGGCAGAGCCTGAGACTTGAACCCATGTAGACAGAGGTGGCATGGTAGTGATAAGTAACAGTGAGCACTTTAGACCACTTGGCCAACCAGGGCTCCACATCTCTGGAATGAAACAAAAAGAATGAAATTAAGAAATTGGATGGAAATAGAGCTAAGAAAAATCATCAGTTTCAGAAAGAAATAATGAAAGTACAAACTCAGAAAGAGGAAAGAGAAGAGATACAAATGCAAATGAAGAAGGAAGAAAGAGAGATGCTAATACAAAGAGAAAAAGAAAAAGGGAAATGCAATTGAAATTAAGAGTTAAAACAGAGAAGCAGAAAGCTCTTTTCCATCCCAAATACAGGTTTTGATGTTACCAAAAATATTAGGTTGGTACCCCCTTTTAAAGAAAAGGAATTAGATCAATAGTTTCTTAATTTTAAGAACATAGCTGAAAATTTGTTATGGCCAATACAGCACTGGACATTGTCAGTTACAAGGTGTACTTATTGGCAGAGCTCATAAACTCTCTATTTTATGTCAGTAGAATAAAGTGCCAATTATTATGTGGTTAACAAATGTATCTTCAACATCAGTAAGTTGGTACCTGAGGCTTATCAACAGAGGTTTAGGAACTATAGAAAAGAAAAAAGACAAACTCTTGATGAATTTGCTTGGAAAAACATTTTTTTACCTTTGTCTAAGAAGGCTTATTCTAGTGCAAGTGTTCTTATTCATGGAATAGAGTATGGCTTTGGTAATGTACTCCTCCATTGTGTAAATTTATCATCAGACTTAGAATCAGGTCCCATAACTCTTGGATCAGACTTCAGTGCCTGTTGATTGTAGTTCACCAAATTCAATAGGATTTTGGCAAATTCCACTCACAGAAAGAGCAAAGGAAATTTCAGTATTTGCAACTCTAGATGGACTTTGTCAATCTAAAGTGATGTTATTTGGTATGAAAAATTATCCCTCAGCATTCCAGTATTTAATGAAAATGTTATCATCTGGCTTTGATAGTTGTGATGTGCACATCTATGACACCATCATCTTCAATGTCACTTGAAAGACCATTCAGAAACCATTCAGAAACAAGCACCAGAAAAATTATTTCCTAATCAAGAATGAGTGCTTGGCTTGCAACACATTGAGGTATATATTAATTAGCTCCTTCCAATTATTATATTGATTAATCACAACACCCTTTAATTAACAAAATGGAAAACAAAAGTCAGATAATGTTGATATAGAGTTTGATGTTACAGGACTATAACATTAGGCTCATCAAGGGAAAAGATAATGTGATTACAGATGCAATATTATTATATGCTTGTTTGATTAATATGTATATGAAAGCTTTATTGTATAAATATATTCCTTTTTGTGAGGAGGTGTTATTTATATCTATGTTGTGTATTTAGCGTTTGGTCCATGACTAGATTACAATGAGCTATAAATGGATTATTTATTTGTTGTGTTTTATATATTGAACCTGTTTTACAGTTCGAGATATTTTCTCATTTGATGATTGTCAAGTGGGTTGTGTTGCAACTTAAGTTAATAGGAGTTATTGTGATATTGTGTTGTAATATAGTTATCACAATGAGGAAGGTGCTAAAGGTGCCCTAAACATTGCCTGCCGCACCTTGACTGTGGTCAACATGCTGCAGCTGACAGGAATCCAACCTTGGTGGTAGAAAACCTAGCAAGAAGACAAAGATGATGCATCTTACCGTTGGCACGTGGAATGTATGCACACTAATGGATGGTACATCAGTAGATTGAGCAGAAAGAATAACAGCTGTATTTGGTAGACAACTGGCCATATTCAACATACAGATAGCAGCACTGAATCAAACTCACCTAGCTGAGGAGTGGGCAACTCACCAACAGAGAAGCTGGCTACACCTTTTTCTGGAGTGGCCAAAGTAAAGAGGAGCAGTGTAGTTCAGGAATGTTATTTTGAAGAGTTATGAGTTGGTACCCGAGGCATGTCAGCAGAGGTTTACAAATTGTAGAAAACAAACTGGTCAAACTCATTGAATTTGCTAGAAAAAAAAGAACAGCTGTTTGGTAGGTGGTGCTCAGCCTAGAAGGTTGTTAAAGATTATGTTAACTTTGGACAACTCATGTAAATTGAAGAGTTCAAGAATTGCATCCATAATAATTTCAAGACCTAACTTAATTAGGAAAAGGTAGAAACTTGGAAATGCTGCTCATATTGCTGATGATTATTCCTTGACTCACAAAGTTTCATTTGACAATAAGTCTTCCTCATGGCAATTTTGTTTTTGTTTGGTAAAAACCCATCTTAGTCTAACACAAGTACTTCCAAATCTCAATCTGGTATAACTTTTAGGAATGAGACTTAAATCAAGACTGATTAGAAATCCATATATCTTCCTAGGTTCACTTATTGCAAGAAAATAGGGCTTGTTATTTCTAATTGCTACAAAATTAAGAAATAAGCATCAGAAGAATGATAGAGCTATTCCAAATGCTCTTATCTCAAAGAGTTAATGTCATGTATTGGAAACAACACATTTGTTGGGTCTAACAAACCCCATTCTGTAGAAATAAGAACCATGTATGTGAAAAGCAGACCTGCCAACCATTTTGATTTTGCAAGTCTTATGAAATGACCCTTAAAATATGAACTTTGAAATAAAATAAAAAATTAGGAAATATAATTCTTGAGATAAAATCCAGATTGATATGGATCAGGTTTCATATTAGGTTTAGTGGAGTTGGTCAGGTAACCAGACTACCATTACTGGAGTACCTCAGATGGTTTAAACTGCACATATTTGTTCTTGCAGAATGTCTGCATGATAAAACTATTGCTGATTGAATTTTCAAGAACATGACATCAATCAAGTGATACATTTGTAACTAGATGAACCAGGAAGGGATCAGATTATTATAATGAAGACGCCAAGAAAGATGAACAAAAATACTATGTTTATTTATTGATGGTTAAAGATAGAAAAAGCCTTCACCCAAACTCGTGTGCATAAATTCTAAGACTGGGTTTAGATTTATTAGTCAGTACAGCAGTATAAAAATTGAATATCAAGATTCTTTGAGGTAAAAAGCAAGAAGGGCAGCAATTAAATTTATTGGAGAATGTGTGTGTTGATTTGAGTATATCTCATGGTAGGAGGTAATGATTGCTATCAAGTGAAATCATAGAAGAAAACCCAACAATCACATCAAGTTGAGAGATAGCAACAAGCCATTGATCTTGATAGGTTTTGAAACTCAAGTTTGTGCAGTTGTACTGGAGGTAATTAAGGTCAAAGTTTACTTTACAAACTCTTTAGTTGAACATAGTGTTTACCATTGCTGCATCAGTTTTGAATATAACTTCCAAACTTTTTAAATACTTCTTCAATTTACAACTTCACAACAGCTGTAGATATTTTGTTAAACATTACTGAAAACTGGTCATACTTATGGAAAACAAAATCAGCTGCTTTACTGAGAAAATCTGGTTATGGTTGGCAGGTTCCATATCACTTATTGATGATGCTGCTAAACCCATTCATATTAAGATATTAAGAGATGCAGGAATGTTTCATTCTTTTATTATTGGGTTCTTTCCCTTTGTCTGCAAAGTCTTCTAGTGAATGTGTTCTTATTCAGATAGTAGAGTGTGCCTTTGTTACTGTTCCTCTCCATAGTGTAAATTTGTCATCAGACTTAGTCTCAGGGCCCATGCTTCTTGGAGCAATGACTTCTTTGCTCATTGAGGATATTCATTAATGCAAAGCATTGACTGAGCTTGAGGTAATGTTGTGGTTAGCCCACTTGTAACAGGCAAGCCTTTTTTGGATCAGGAGATTCATCCTGTTGAGGTTGAAATCCTTGAATTATACCCAGCTTGTGCAGTTACTAAAGCCATTTCTAAATGAGCTTATGAGAATGAAATTCATCAGGACATTATTCCTTTAGCTGACACATTAATTGGTCAGACTTGATAAGGTCACAATTGCTCCTGGTATTGATCAAGATCTATTGATCAGTGATTCTCTTGTTGCTAAGTTACTTCTTCCACTTTTCTGATAAGGATGACAAAGACAATTACTGTTGTTGAACAGGAAGAAGATCTGGAATATCTTGCTTGTTTCAGAGGGCTAGTAGGAAACTGAAGCCACACAAGTATCAGTGTGTTATTTTGTTTAAAATGTGCCCTTATGGAAAAAGACTATCTGAGGTATCTGCTGTCAGACAGTTGTTCTTAGTCATATTGATAGGAAATTCTTAGTTTAGCCCATGAAACTCCATTGGTTGTTCATTTAGGAGTCAGCAAGACTTATTACAAGATCTTTAATCATTTTCATTTGCCAGTAATTAAAAGTAATGTTTTTAGGTATGGTAGATCTTGTCATACTTGTCTGATAGTAGAAAAACCCAATCAGAAGATATCTAGGAGCCAGCTACACATACTGGAGTGGCCTAAGTAAAGGGGAGCAGCATGAAGCTGGTGATGTATTTGCTTTCAGATCACAAGTAGTTAACAAGCTCATAACTCTCAAATGGCATGAATGACAGAATTATGCAAATGAGACTCCCACTGTCAAGATAAAGGCATGTGAATATCTTCAAAGCCTGTGCACCCACATGACCAATCCATTTGAGACAGGAGACATGGGTGGCTAAGTGGTCAAAAGCACTAACAATTACCAATCACTGCCATCTCACCTATGTCCACATGTGTTCACCTGTTGGGCTTGGCCATTGTGGGTATGTGAGAAAGCTGCCAGTCGCTTCTGAAGGGTCCTGGTTCTTACCTGGATTTTCCTGGGTTCTTCCTCCACCAGTTACTGACAGCCTATCATGTGCTGGAAATGGTGTTAAACTCAAACTTACAACAACATTATGAAACCATGGACAGATTATATGAAGACCTGGAGTCTGTTAGTTTTAAACTGCTGAAGGCAGAAACACACATCATTTATGGTGACTTCAATGCTGGGGTTGGCACCAATCACCAGACATGGCCAGGTCTAATTGACAAAAATGGAGTTGGCAAATGCAACAACAGTGGACTACTAGGAAAATGCTCTGAACATGACTTTTTAATCATCACCAGTCTCCTGCCTACCAAACTGCAACATGACATCCTAGATATATCCATGCCTCAAGCTCTGCCATCTCATTGAATGTGTCATTGTTGGGAGAAGAGACAGGCAGGATGTATAAATGACAAAGGCCATGAGAAGTGCAGAATGCTGGACTGATCATGGGCTCAACATCTCCAAGCTCAGTATCCAGACTCAGCCAGGCTGACAACAAAAGGCAAAAAGTGCCCCTAAAGCTTAATGTCTCCAGCTGAAACAGGAGAATGTGAAACTGGCATTTGTGAAAGAATTGTGCATTCAACTTGATGCAGTTGATATAAAAAGTAAGAATGTCAAGAAAAATGGGCATCCTTCAGAGACTCCTTGTACTCATCTGCTTCCAAAACCTTTGGTCCCATCACATGTAAACATCAAGATTGGTTGCATGAGAATGATGCCATACAAGATTTCTGAATGTGAAAAACTGGCATGTTTAAGAAGAGAGCACTTCATCACTAAGAAGGCAGCCTGAAATAACATCTAGAGGGGACTGTCCTATGCAAATTTGGAGAGTTGCAAAACTCACGACTGAGCAATACAGCACATGGGATAGCAGGAATAGCATCAAAACGTTTTTAATGCTCTGAAGAAAATCTACAGGCCAGTCATCAGGAACATCTCCAAAACTTAGTGCTGATAAGTACCATGCATCTCACTGGCAAAGAAAGGATACTTCAAAGATGGGCAGAACACTTGAGCAGCATCCTCAATCAACAGTCATCTGTCAGGAAGCAATTGGTCAACTGCCCCAAGTGGAAATCAATATAACACTTGCTGATCATCCAATGCTGACTGAAACTGAAAGCAATTGACCTGCTGTCAAATGGCAAAGCACCTGGAGCAGATGCAATGCCATATAAGTTTACACAGCTGGCACAAAAACTTATTGAGTACTGTCTACAAGCTCCTTGCTTGTCAATTGCCAGCAGAATCGTCTTGTGCATCATATTGATCAAGGGCTCCTGCCAGAGATCTCAGTGGCTTTGGAAAAGGACAGGGGACCACATACATGGAGTTCATAGCTCATCAACTTCAGGAACTGCCAGAAATGCAAGGAATAGAACTCCAGCCTGAGATTCATCAACCTGACAAAAGCCTTTGACAGTCAGCCAACTAGGCCTTCGGAAGATTATGGCTAAATTTTGTTACCCAGAGAATTTCATCATCATGATTTTATGCTCATTTGGTGTTGGACAGCAAGTAGCACTGTGTGTTGGCCTCAAACCCTTATCAGTCTGATATTCTGTACTGTGCTTGCTGATGGCTTCCATGAGTATGATACTGGGATCAACATTAGATACCAGAGTGATACCAAGCTCTTTAGTTTGAGGGGACTACAGGTGAAGAAGAAGTGACTGTTCATGCTCTCCAATTTGCTGATGACTGAACCCTGAATGCTAAATCTGAGTCTGTTATGCAACACATTATCAACCATTTCTCTTCAGCTAGTGTTGATTGTATTCTCATGATAGTATGTAGAAGACATAAGTGATGCATCAGCCTGCACCATGAAAGCCTTACAATAGAGACTACCATCACAGTAAATGGTCAAACCCTCAAGGCAGTGTGCTCATTCACCTATACTGATGTCAAACTGCAATGTGTATGTGATGAAACTAACACCAGAATTTCTAAAGCATGTGTGGCTTTTGGTAGGCAGTATGCAGATGCATAGGAGAACAGAGGGATCAGTCTACAAACAATTAAAGTTCACAAAGCCATTGTGTTGTTGACTCGATGTATGCAAAACCTGGATGGCAGACCGATGCCATGCCAAGAAGTTGAATCATTTTCACATTGGCTGCCTGATGTAACTGATGAGGATAGGGTTGCAGGGCAGGTCCCAAACACAGGTTTTCACATGGGCAGGCATTTTAAGCATCCACATTCTGCTGATAAAATGAAAGATGAGATGTGTAGACAACATCACCAAGATATCAGAAGAGTGATTACAGAAGATTCTTTATGCCAACCCAAAGGAGGGAAAGCAATCACAGTGTGATCAGAAGAAATGCTTCAAAGATTTCCTCAAGTCATCCCAGTGTTATTATATTTAATTTGTATTTGTTAGTCGTTTCTGCATGATCCAGGGGTCACGCTCCCAGGCGAAGTGGGCAAAAAAGTCGCCTAAGAACTGTAAA
>QKMX01133862.1:0-10279 GCA_003401595.1 Venustaconcha ellipsiformis
TGACTGGGTGGAACATCATGCTACTTGTCTGCGGCATGATAACCCAATGCAATACATCACTATAAACAGCCACAATGCAGACATTGTAATGATATAACCGAAAAATTGTTAAAGCACCATTAAAAATCCAAATCACAAACACATGCTAATGTCAAATATTAGGAGCAGTGATATAACAAAACTCAGTGGCCGTGCTGCACATCACAATGGCACCATTTTCATATAGTATCAAGCAGACATCATACAAATTTCAGTGACCAACATTTCAGAAGGAGCTGCAATAACAAGACATGGACATATTTAATGTCTGAATGGCATGAGATTTAGTTAGAATCAACTATAAAATGAAGAAGTTGTTTTAGGGAAAACATGTTATATATAACTATCTACTCATCCAAGATACTGCTAAGGTGAGACTTCTGACTAAATTTGGTTGAAATCAAGCAAAAAGGAAAAGGAAATTACTGAGTGTTCATGGAATGCATGTTATAAACATTAGTAATGATCTTCTACTAAATTCAACTGACGTTAAGGAATTTCCTTTTAAAAGCATTTTCCACTATTGTTTTTAAGTATTACCACCAATAGAACAATAAAGTTAGTGTGTCAGGCAGTGTTACCTGCTTGGTTGAATACATAGGCATTAACTTGACAACAATTAATGATGAACCAAATAATGTACCAGGCATGTATTTTTGGCTAGGTCATCCTGCAGCATACTGCTTTCTCAACTGGTCATGAATACTCCATTCATATGCTTATTGTACAAATTGATAGCCATTGGCTGGGTGACACTGGCCATTTCTCTGCCAACCTACTGGTATCTCTCAAACATAATCATCATCATCATCAATATTGTTCTAAATAACCATGACAATGTTGTTGTCATTCAATGCAGTGATTGCCATAGATTCTTTCATATAAGTTGTTGATTGCACTCTGGTACCTGACTCTATCAATTACTCCTTTTCCCTACAAAATGGCGAAAGACCTTTGCCATTTTTGTATAGCGCCACAGGTGGTGGTTATCTGCTTCCAGATATTCAGCATAGGTAATACTGGAAAAATACCTCCTGAAGTATAAATGATGATTTTTTTCCACACAATATCTTGTGACAGATCATGAACAATGTGATATACCAATCTATACCCTGTCTCGAGTTCACTTTTGTCTTTTTTTGCAACAATAAAGCTGATAAGGATGCTACTCCATCACACCTGGCCCAAACTTGGTTCCAAATTTGTCAGGATTGGCAGGCATGTATTGTCTCAGTTCTGAACTCAATTTTTAACCCTTCATTGCCTCATCAACTGTAATCTCAGTTGAATGCTGTTAGTACTTTTATAAATTGGCCAATGCCATATGATGAAGAAGTTTTATTTTGGTAATGGGATGATAACTGATGTCATTTCTTAGCATCTTGGAGGCTTAAGAATTGATGTTAAAATATGGTTTCTGATTTTTTTCATAAATGTTTGTTTTGTAATTGTGTTAATAAATCCTCTAGACCCTAAACATTTATCTGTGCACCTGTAATCCTGGTAAGAGTGGCATGGAGACCAGTGCTTGTGTGACATTAGCTTGTACTGTTTTACCTCTTCATAATAACTGGTTTTGTTTTCTATGGTTTAAAACATGGTGTCTTCTATGGAAAACAGGAAGTATTCAACTGGTTTTGTTGTAGAAAGATCTAAATAAACTGGCAATTTATAATTGGCAGAAAGATTGTTCCTAGTAACTTTGCAATGACCGCTATTTTGTGCATCCTCTCTTTCTATGTTCGGTGTCAGAGATGTCTGAATCATTACATAAATCCTCAGCTCTAAAGCCAGAAAACTGCAATTCAAAGCTTTAATTGGTAATTTTCCACAATCTTTCACTGTTTACATTGCTATCTAAATCAGTAACATAGTCCATCATTTTATCTAGCCAAGTTATGTTCGCATTGGTTTCCTGGTTGTAATATACTTTTTATAGTGCTTAAAATTCCCATATGTTTTAAATTTCAAAATGAATATATACAATACTCCATTTTCTATCCAATTGACTGAAAAGAATGCCCCACCTTTAATGGCAAAATCTATCCCCAAACTTGCACGTATTTTCATTCTCTTCAAATATCGTCATTAGGTATGTGCAGTACATGTTAAACATTGTCATGGAGAGGAAAAGGCAAGTTGATCATTCATAAATGAGACAGGCATCATAACTCATCATTAGGTCATAAAGAATTAAAGCAAATTTGGTTCAAATCAAATGAAAAGTGTAAATTCTACAGTATTCAATAGCCAGTTGTGTATTTATCTATAATCAATAAGTGTCCGAACCTGGTATAAGGTCACCATCTGATTATCATGGAAATCAGTATCCCATTTAGATCACAGGCAATTAATTATTTTATGAGCGGCAGAACAGCCCATGTGTGGTGGTTTATTAAATACCATATTTAAAATAGTCAAGATCAGATGAAAATAATTTATGGCAAAATTAACATAATTTATTTGTTAGAAGAAGCATGCATATTGCTAAATTAACTTTAAGTTTAAATATAAATCCATTTTTTTGTATCGCTGCCAGGCCATAGGTACTAATATATGGGGAGATCTCACTGGGCTGGAATTTTTATAGTAGGCACCAACAAAGGAAATTTTGTCAATAGCATGTAGCATATCATTTCATCATTTATTTATAAATCATTTGTAAAATGCAGCCATGGTTTGCAAAGTCTTACCACAAGTGTAAGGTACTTCGCCATATATTAACATTACTGATTATAATAATTGAATTTGTTGCCTATGCCCTATAGCAATAGATACTCTCACTTGAAAATGGTTTCATGAAAAATGCAAAAACCTTATCTCACCCATTTTGCAATCGGTCTGGCTTTCAACATAATCACTCATGTGAAACTGCATTCATATATCTTTGATTGACAAATGTATGAATGCATTAGAAAATAAGAGCTTTGAATATACTGGTTTACTGGTCCTTCCATAATCATTGTTTAAAATGCATATCTTAAAAGAGTTTTAAGTAACTTAATATCTCTTGCTTTACACTGCTTACACAATGTAAATATGGCTTTTTTAATACAGTATATTTTATATATGTTTATGTGTCCACTGATGCTAGTGCTTATATTGTTGTCTTGAAATTTTTAATTGACAGAATAACTCATTTATTTAATATTAAGCCAAATGCATCACACTGTACTATATATACTACATATAACAAACGCCTTAAAGTAGATTAGTTTATATAACTACTTAAGCTACCTTGTCGAAATAAAATCAGTATTACTATTATTATTAATTATCATCAGCCAGTTTGGCTGAATATGTTTCTAATTGTATAATTGTATAATTAAGTTGTCAGTTATACAAGAATTAGCTGTTTTTGCCAGCATTTTTAACAATGTTTCATCACAATGAACAGGCATCATGCGATAAGCTTAATGAAATGCTGAGTAATGCATTTTCTTTGCAGTGCTATTAACGATAAACATTCTAAAAATCCTATCATACATTTCAGCACATAAATGTATAATTCACAATTCTCAGTTTTCAAAAGTGGAACTAGATGATTGCAATTATTCAAAAATAGGGAGGAAAAATGTAGGATTTTGGGGGGGTTTTGTGTAGAACTATTGTATTTTTCCCACTTTGACAAAACCTGGAACATCTTTTTGTGCAAAATGAGATCAATAAATGAGTGTACATGATTTATATCTATTAGATGTTGTATCTTGCTCATGTACCTTGAAAAATATTTTTTATTTATATATAACTTTGGTCCATAATTGTCATCCACTTTCCATATGCTTCAGTGATTTGTTACATATGGATCTCTCTTTGCCTCAGATACAATGACCCAAATGTTAAACTAAATATTTTCCTTTAATAATCAATAAAATATTTAATTTGAGATTTCATTAAAAACAAAAGGGACCACATGGTTCTCAAAATAAAAGTCTGTGAAGGAGGAGTGGGTTCAAGATTTACTTCCCTTTTCTAAAGCACTCACTGTTCACATGCACCTTTCATCTACATGTCTGCCAAACAATACCCTCTAAAGGAAGAAAAGCAAATGATACCATTCTACGTAAATACATTCAATGATACTGAGTAATGCTTAAAAAAAATCATTTTGAGTATGTCAGTTTGAAGTCAATTTAACAATCCCAACTACTACTTCGATTCATCATAGTCATGTTGCAATGTGCATTGAAATTCATTTAGCTTACAATATGCACTACATATCCACAAAGGAACCAAAATACTTGAAGAAGTTTTGGAGAGAAACATATATTCATTTATGCAAAATGTTATCAATTTTATCTTTTCAGCAGGTTCCCAAACTAAATAAATTTATTGAAATCTTAAAAAAATTGGAATTATAAGACAATGGTTTTGCAAGAGGTTTCAGAGAAAAGTGTTATTGAATAATAATAAAATTTTACTTTAGGTCCCAGGCAACTAATTGTTTTATTAGCTACACAGTGTAGCTGCAGATTTAAAATCAGATAAAGACTGAGCTGTAATTCTATAGTGGGCATTGACAATATTTAAAAAACTATGCGCATACAGGAAATTGGTTTTAACAATTTAAAAGTTCCCTCATGGAAAGATTATTCATAAATGTTTAGCGAAATTTGCCAAAGTATAATAATTTGGTCAAATATCAACATTAAAGCTTTATGGAAGTTGATGTTAGTTGATTGTGTGGGTTGAATGCCATTTCTCAATATTTGATAAGCTATGCATGGCAACCAGAGTATTTGGTGGAAGAAATCAGGCAGACCTACAAACACAAAGGAAGCTACTGGCAAGCTTTCTCACATACCAATGATGGCCAAGCAAAGACTCAAAGCAATGCAAAGATGAGATGTCAGTGATCTGTACAGGGAAATGCTTACACCTCTTTGCCACCTAGTTGTTTATGCCCAATACATTTGGCATATAACTTCACAGGTAATAATCTAATATGTGATCTAATATTACAGAAGTATAAGTGAGTCTGACATTACTCACCTGCTTTACATAACATTTCAGTTCATTCTTTCAATGGGCAGGTTTATGTAATATTGCAAATATACAACCTTATGTAAACTTCCAACCTTTTCATATTTTACATATTTGTCAGCTGTCTGAGAATAAACTATAATTGGTAAAGCCAAGATCTCACACGCATAACCAAACTCATTCAAAAATCTGAATGATATATACCTATTTGCCAAGTTTTATCAACATACAGTGAGAGATACTGTTGTGTATATTTAATATGAATTATTTGTTAGTTTTTCTTTAATTTTTTTAAATAATATTTCATTAATATTTGATATAATTGTTGATATTTTTTAAATTCTGTATACAATTCATTGCTAAAATATTCTCTATGTGTAAGTGTTAACTAATTAGGATTAATTTTTTGCCTGAGTCCAAGACACTGTGTTTACTACATTTTATATTCTATCTTGTAAACATTAGAAACCTTATTTTCCATTAGGTAACAGTTTATTTTTAGAAAATGTTAGTCATGACATGAAGTCAAGAAGATAACTATATAATCTTGTTTGACTAGAATTTATTCATTCATGCTGTAAGATCTTAACAGAATCAGTTGTATTATTGTATCCAGTAATTCATTTGAGTTGGAATTTATTTAATCATATTATTTATTCACTGGAAATACAAGTACTCATGAAAATAATATTTCTTACAAGTGGCATTTCAAAAAAAGACATATTCTTGGATTGAGTTATTGTGATACAACAAAAGACTGTTAGTACATCACCACTATACATGCCACCATAGGAACATTAACTCTTACAGCATTGGATTTAATTTGGATTTCCACTGAAGTTTATTCAGAACATTAATCATTAGGACTTGTGTTGGCAATTCTATGATTACTTGGAACTGATGATAAGCTCAGCCAATCAGATGTCTCTACTGAGATTATAGATCTGATGCAATAATATGCACAAATCTCACTTCTTACAGATATCACAGATTGTTATGTTTGAGTTCAATCCAATTCAGATTCACTCTTCTGAGCTGTAACAGCCTTAGCCAATCACATACAATATTACTCATCAATTTGATCATAAACTATTCCAACATCTTGATGATATAAGACATTTTTAAATGTTTGATCAATCTCAGATCATAAGTAATCAATCAGATGCATAATCACCTCATTAATATGCATATTTCCCACTCATCATGATATCCATCCAAGAGCTTAAAAACCTTCTCTGATGTAAACAATGACAGCTGTATCCACCATATATGCTGTTTACATCCAACGAAAGATTATTCTGTATGTACAGCAATAACTTTAACTGCTCTCAGGATTGTGCTAGTTCATTAAATCAAGGAATATTTATGATTCACAACTTTTAGTTCAAAGAGTTGATATTACTCAAGAATTCAAATAATGGCTTAGTCATGACAGTAATAATAAGAAATTATTTTGCATGCCTTGAAGTACAGAGAAACAAATGAAAAAGAGAAAAAGAAAAACAAAAGGAATATATTCTAATAACATGGATTAATTATACATCATGAAACATAAGAATTATACATATCTATAATCACTATGACATAATGCAGTAAATATGATGACAAACCTTGAGAGAGTTTTGATCTGAAGGGTACACCACCAAGGAAATGTCTTTCAATGTGGCTGGTCTTGCCCTTCCAAAAGCCGTAATGCATAGCATCATTAGATTCCCAACTTCATCAGCAGGAAATCCCAGGTTACCAGTCCCTAGGGCTGGAAAGGCCATAGACTGGAAACCAGCCTTATCTGCTTTTGCAAGGCAATTTATGATAAAAGTCTTCATCAACTGAAACCAAAAAATTACAATATCTTAGTAATAATAATGGTCCCTCTTTTCTAAAAATCACATTATGCATACTTTCAGTTATAAAATCTGATCAACAGCAACAAATTCACATCAACTTTCAGCAATATTTAAAGACAGGAAGTGAGACAAGGGTATGGCTAAATCTATTAAAACTGATATGCGCAAAGAGGGTATTTTAGTTTTATGTTACAACAGTCAAACTGCAGTATTAATCAATTAGCAACAGTGATAAATTATCCCAATATTACTGATATTTATAAATATAATCAATTAACACTTACCTTATTTCATAATATAGTTAAAGCAAATTTTATTTTGACATCAGTAGCATTATGGATCTACTTTTATGTTAATTTTAGAAAAAAATGACCCTATATAACTGATGCATTCTAAAATTCTCTTTCAAAGAAATAACTTTAGTCCTTTTATTCTTCTTGTAATGGCTCAGACTTTTTTATCTTCAGCACTTCACACGATATGTTACCAGCTTGTTAACAAAAAGTATGAGGAGTGGCTCTTACCCATTATTAAGGTATTTTGAAGATCAAACAGGTAATCTTTATCTTTTGAGAAATTTATTTATTAATAATTTTAAAACAATAAATCAAATCTTCAACTTTCAACAATTATATGTCTCACTTCAGGCATCATCCCTTTGTGTGCTTCCATGAAAAAAGTTACTTCACTGACAGTTAGTCTTTACTCATTACTTCAACCATATACAAGCTTCTCCATTTTTTTAAAAACTTTGAAACTATAAACTTAAAAGTGATATGGAGAGACATAGATATAAAAACAAAAATGGTATAACTGATTTCTTAAGCAGAATTGTTCTCAATTCGTGATTTTGTAAACAGTCCAATGAGCTTTTAGAATAAGGTTGTACTGACAAAGGTAAATAAGGCTGATATATTGTTTCACAAAAGACAGCTTCTTATAACTTGTCCAATCTTAGAAAAACAAAAACTTGGAAAAATTCATGCAATAAAGTTTGTAACAGCAATAATATTTTAATTAGATAACAAATTTTAAAGGGCTTTGTGTAAAGATGCTCTTGGTTAAATGAGGTCCAACACTGCTGAAGGGAAAGAAAACTGTACAATTCATTAAATATTTACTGATTGACCTCTTTTTATATAAATTTGAAAAGTTCAATTCAGAGAAGTAGTTTTGATGATGAAGTCATTTATAGTTAATTTCTAATTTAGTAATGGTGACCATAACAAGTTTTCTTACTGACAGAAATAATCAAAAAACCTTATACAAGAAGATGGTCCAATTCTGCTTAGCTGGGTTGAGAAGTACTGTACTTGTTGACCTGTAAGTGGATGTGTATAAGTCAAATTCAGTAATTTTGTAAATTTTCCATCTTTTATCCATATACAAATCGATGTAGAGTATAAGACAAGGCCAGCTCAATACCATGGCTTCATCATTTTCACTAGTTAACTTCCAGTTTCAGGAATATTAAATGTACCACTGTATGTTATTCCACTGATTACCAGCAATTGACAAATTGCGTCACTGATGCTAGTATGCTTTTTCAAGAATGCCGTTTTGAAGATAGAGGGTAAGAGAGAGGTTTCAGAACATGTAATCTGTATTCTTCAGTTACCAGATGACTGTGATCTTATTCATGCATAAATGCAATACTATAAACCATTATCAATTAATTCCTGTGAATAAACAATTACTGCTAGTTGTAATTATGATATCCAATGGTGCAAGAACCACATGTAATTGCAGTGTTATTTACATGTTTATTAAATATGCTACAGCTTTGCCCATCTGAGGGCAAAATTTGGAAGTCAAGATCAAATTAGTGAGGCTAAAATTAGGAAATGAGACTACCTATAGGGTATTGTGAATACAGTACCATGTAATGTGTAATGTGTAATTTTCTCAACCAGTGACACCTTTTGTTCTTGCCAACAGAAGTGTCAGAGCAATCTAAAGTAACAACTATCACCAACAAAGATCAAAACCAAACTCTGTCTAACTAAAAGAAGTGTACCTACACTTGCAAATGAAGGGAAATCTTATCTGTTAGAAAAGGACAGGTTGTTGTACTTGCAAAGAAAATATACAGCATGCTAAATGGACATTCTTGGGATTATATCTAATGGAGTCTATATGAATATAATATTATGGATCTTTCAATATAAATTATTTATCTTTGAAACTGAATGAGTATGATATACAGTTTTATTGTTTCCATTTACTATTTTATTACTATTTTCTCTCTTTGACCAATGTTCAGCTAAACAGGAGTACAAAGGACAAAACAGCATGAACAAGGGCTTGAATCTCTGTTTCATATCCAGGAATTTTTTAAGTTGATCAGAAGGTGCAAGAAAGAAAATGTCATGGAATACCTATGTCTTTGTTGTGGATCTGGAGTAATTACAGCACCAGATATACACTCACATCTCGTACAGATAAAGAGGAAGAGGGAGGTCAACTAATAATTTAGTTGCCTTAATTAGAACCTAATGAAATCTAGAAGAACATTTACATCTAAGGTAAAAAGCATTCAATAAAGTTCAGGACCAGGTATCTAGTACAAAACCTAAAGACATAATGCTGTGATAAAAGGACAAGAAAAAGTGGGCAACAGATTAATATAAAAATTCTCAATTAATATTTAAAGACTAGCAATTTAGATTGCTTTATAAAAGAGCACTTCTTTTTACAGAGATCTTTCAGCTGACAAACCTTTCATGTATGAAACTAGATTTCAAAGGAATATTGGTTTTATCTGGTATCCATTTCATTAAGAAATATTTGGGATCAACAGTGTTTAACTCAAAATTTCAAACTTATTACCCCTATGGAGTTGCCCTGGCTACCATCATACATTTGCAAGCAGCCATGATAGACATTTCTACAGCTAAGCATGCCTCCACTTGTGACAACAACTTGTCCAGGATTGATCCCATCTGGATACTGTTGTAGACATTCTCTCTGGATACTGTCACCTCCGTATTTCAGGATTGTCTTTGAAATATACCCAGTGTTGAGGTCCAATTTAGGACTAGTTGAATTAACAATTACATCCACCTAAATGTAAATAAAAACACAATTATTTTAAGCCATTTATTTCTTACTTCTCAAGAATCTCTTCATGTACTGATCAATGCTGGTCTAGCTTTCCATTAATTCACCAACAAACTGTGAATACACTGTTTCTCAGTTGGTATCAATTTTCATGGGGTAAAAATTCTCTTGGATTTTTTTATTGTTACAAACTTTGAGTTTCATGACCTAAGAAACATTGGATGACTTCTATAATCTATTTTTGTCTTTCCTTTTGTTTGATGTGCTAGGACTGTCATGATGTGCAATTCAGCCCTATACATATGTAGGGCTGAATTGTATGCTGATGACACCCAAATATAAAAATCTAG
>QKMX01133879.1:0-15457 GCA_003401595.1 Venustaconcha ellipsiformis
GAGAGAGAGAGAGAGAGAGAGAGAGAGAGAGATCGTGTTCAATAATTATTTACGGTTTGCATATAGGTTCATTCAACAACGTTAGATAACTTACATTATGAATTGAGTAAGACTGCCAAAATGACCACTATTTCTTCGCATTCTCTCATCGTCTACAGTTCATTATAGGCAAATAATATTGTTATGACAAGTCAGTTCACCTCACTCTGTTCTCTCAGATTGTTTACGGTCATAACAGGGTACATTTGGTTTTGTGTAATATTAAAGTGCCTTACAAAAGACGATATAGATTTTAGAGATAGCGTTCTAAGCAAGACTTGCTGTAATTGTTTGAATATACACCTTAATACTTAATTTAAGATTTTAAAGAAAAAGATTTTGCACGGATTTTAGATACGTCACATCTTGCAAAATTCCTTTATTGGACAATTTTTAGATCCAGGTATTTTGAGATGACTACATTCAACAAGGATAAAACTTGATGCTCATACTTCATGCATCACTAAGTTTATGACGTGTCGATGTACTGACCACTTTGTTGATGACGTTTCGTCAATGTATTTACCGCTTTATTTATGACGTTATTTCGGCGTACTGGTAGCCTTGTCTGTTTCAGTATGTTATTGAAGAGAGTATCAGTAGTAGTGGTAAAGAGAATTTTGGTTCACTGGTTCCTGATGAATGGTGTTTTGTCTCACTTTTGTGTTTCTAGCTCACTTTTTTGGAGTCTGGCTCACTTATCTCTAAGGATAGGCTAAAACTTTTGTGGTATCACTTTGTTATCGCTGTCACTTTGTTTTTCTTATGCCATTATGTCCATGAGCGAGAGTACGAATGCCATCGTTGGAGAATTGCTTGCCATCAAAAGGGCATAATCATTTGTTGTTGATGAGTGTGGTAGATATGTGATGTGGTTGGGATCAGAAAGTTCTCACGGAGTAGTACTGGATAGGTCCATGTACTAATTGTGTATAATGTTGGTGGGTGGCTACTTTGCCGGTGACTGGCCTTTTGACTCCTTTGGACTTTTTCATGAGGACGTCTTCATCGCGTGTGAAGCAGTACATTTTGGATCGAGGTCCTATGAATTCCCTGATGGGTACTCCAAGTGTCATCCTTAAACGTTCCAAGAAAGTTTTTATTGTCATCTCAGCGGATGGGATGGATACGTGGATACTAGCTAAGATTCAAAGATGTTGATGTAGGTCTGCAGAAACGTCGTCGGTGTGAATCTAGTACACGAGTGATTCTGTATCGATCATGATCAGTATGGCTTTATCGCTATACTTACGTTTGATGAAGTAGTAGTGAAATTCCATTATCAGTATTTTGAAGAGATCGCCGACGGCTACTCTGACGTAGATAGGTTTGTCCAGCAGGAGATGCGTTTCTATGGATTCGATGGCGACGAGTACTTTGTCAAAGATGTTCATGGTGATAAAGTTGGTCATTAAAAATTTCGATGTTTCTGCCCCGTCTGATATTTTCTGTGGTTTTTCCGAAGACGCTGTTGTTTAAGAGCTTGAAAGAAGTCTTTGTAGAAGGTAGTGTTTGATTTGGCTCGCTGTATCGTGTTGAGATCGACGTAAGTTTTCATGCACGGCGATTGTTTAAATTTGAGTACTCGAGACACTTTTCTTGAACGAGTCCGTGCTGTAAGATCTGCTTCGACGAAATAGCAACAGTCATCGACGTATCCTTTCTATCTTTTTTGGAGAGATTGTTCTTCGCTGATCCAGTGAAAATTTCCCTCAGGAATGAGTTTTGACATAGCCTTGCCATAGAAGTTGTTTATATCCAGGTACAGAATATGAACGGGTGATTTGGTCTGACTGTAGTGTTCCATATATTTATTGTTGGCAACAGCCTGTTTTTTAATAATGACAGTGATACCTCCTCGTATCATTTGTTCTGTGAACATGAACATGTCTGAGTCGGTGAAGGGTTCTAAGGTCATTCCGGTGTGCTTGAGCATAGCGTCCCAGGAGAATCCAGATGAGGAGAAATACCAGAGTGGGTCGAGCTGGTAATGATTGAGGCATGTGCGCCTGAAAATTTCAAAGACATCCACAGGTGAGATCACATCCGTCTTAAGATAAATATCATGACAATCTCCGAGTGTTTTGCAGTTTAATTCGTTTCATATCTTGCACGCTTACTGATATTCCTCCTCGGTGACTCCTGTCAAACTGAGATGAGAATATTGCGGTAACGATGTTTCATCGAAACGTGAGGAGGAATCGACATACTCATAGAGATAAACTCCTTTTTGCTTGATAAACTTGGCTTAGTGTCCAACTTTGTTTTCCAGACGGATAAACTTGGGAGTTCTGCCAGAGAGGTAGACATAAACTGGATTGAGCCAATGAATCGGAAAGGTCCAAAGCTGATCGACATGTACTTTTCAAAATTGTTTGGGATATATTTGGTCTTAGTTCCCATTTCGGCGAGAATCTAATTGATGTGTAGAAGATTGAGATCTACTACGATTAAATGTCTATCATATCCACGTAGATTATAAGCACTGACTGGAAGGAGGTCTAAATATTTGAAGTGTAAGTTACAGTTGCCATGAGCAGTTCCTCGATAGTAACCAGTGATGTGGCAATAGTCTCTTGCTTTTCTATCACGTGGCTTGAAGTGTTCCTCACAGTTGTGACACTGCTGAACTGACTTATAATGTTTCATCTCTTGTGGTGTGAGTGAAAGGATTGGTACTGGATTTCTTTAGATCTTCTTAATGAGTTTTAGCTCCGAAGCGAGTTGCTCAAAGTACCATGGATCGTTACCATGATACTGACGATACTCCGACGACAAGGATTCATCGATGGAGCAGCACGTTTTATTGCATGGTATGCGTTTATGCTCCCACTGAGTAAAAGAATGACTTGCATCTGCCTAAGATCCTTCTACTTTATCCAGGAGAGCATCCGAGTAAAAGCGGATGTAAACCGTTTCATATTTTTGTGGTTATGTTCACACTTGAGCATCTCATCATATGGCTTCTATACGTTCTGTATTTCTTGGCAGTATCCGAGCGAAATGTGTTCGTGCAACCGCGTGGGTTTGAAAGAGCACTGCAAGCAACGATAACAGATTTAACCATGATTTTTTACTCTATGTGTACTAAAATTGACAAAACCTAATGATGTTTTTCATGTTCGCAAAGTGGTTTTGATGATGTTTCGTTGTAAAGCTGTTTTGGAGATCATTATCTGATTGATCATGAACTGTTTATCGCCTGTATTTGTGTTATCGAGTTCGAATTCATTGATAGAAAGTCCCTCGTTGAGCCGCTCTAGTTTATGAACGTCATTGACAGCTGCTGAAAGGTGATGCTGGTGGTTTAAAGAGTACTTGGAGACTCGGTCGGCGTTGCCCTAAGCAAGTGTGATGCGGATAGGATAGCTCACACGAGACAGAAGTCATCGTTGTAATGACGTTGATGCAGGCTTTAGTGGCCAAGACGGATTTGGGGAGAGGTATATACTAACTTCCACTTAACGTAGTGAACTTAGAAGTTTGAAACGCGATGGAACTGACTCCGGCGAGGATCCAAGAGGATCCTAACTTGTGATAGTCTTCGATGCGGCGTTGGATAAACGATCAAATTATATCAACGATGTGACACAAATCACTGCTGTGATACACACTCTCTGATTTGGATCTGATCCACGGTTATATGCTCTTGTGTTCATTGACGAGATGAATGTTGAGTGCGACTCCAAGTCTGATGGCTGTGTGTTTACATAGCTCTGTTTGGATAGTGGTGTGTAGAATGCGGTGCAGTTGTCTTTGACTATGCGATGAAGTATATGGGAATGGGAGCAAATACATCCTTTGTTAGCTCTTCCGTACGCTTTTTTATAACGCGTCTGGGTTGTTGAAAGTTGTGTGATCTGATCGCGCTGTCGTTAAATTGCTCGTGGATCGATTTTGGGTAGTTTTTTCTCGATATCAGCTAGACGGGATCGACTAAGGATTTTATACTAAAGTTGGAGGAGTCTGGAAGGCCTAGCGGTTTCTCCCGTGAGTGCTTTGTATTTGTCTCGCAGTTGCTTCATGTACTGCTAGGTAGTGAGGATCTCTTCCTGCGATCGCCTTGTACTCGTTAACAAGCATATAGCGAGAGACTTTTGGCATCGCTTTCAGATTTCTTGTGATACGTTTGATGAGCTCATTCGGAACGGCATTTGACCTTGGATACGGTACTGGAGTACCTGGCATCGATTAATCGAGCTGCTAAGTCTCCGAGTGAGATCATGACGAAGGATAAAATCTTTTCCTGGTTCAGCACCAACCTGATGTAAAATTCTGCTTCTCAATGTTACTTAGGACAAGATTTTGGTCTATTTTGGCAATGATAGAGACGCAATATTTATATTTCTGTATATAATGTCTGCATTTGCTTGTTCATTTCTCATTTCTTTAATTGCTTGTGATATAAAAATTTAATGTATATTATATATCTTAATTCATATGCGTGGGACAAAAAAGAGAGTGTGATTTTCTCAGGGTAGTACGGAAAAGTGCAACAGGTCTTGCATGAGACAATGTTGTGCTCAGCACTATGCTCTGGTCAAGCGTGATAGTCCAGGAATGAAACTCTGCTTGGGGTGTCTGGAAGGAGTTTGAGATCAGCTCCATATATGTTAGCGTTATAGTAGTAAGAACATTCGATCAATTAAGTATTACTAAAAAAAATCCAGAACGACCCAGAAATCCCAAAATCATTTCGAGATTTTCAACGAGATTCTGGCTAAGATTAAGCAAAAAGAAAGAAAAATCCAGAACGACCCAGAAACCCTAAAATCATTTCCAGATTTTCAACGAGATTCTGGCTAAGATTAAGCATGACGCAGTGGAAAGTATATCCCGTGTTTAATCGTTACGAAGCGAACGAGGAAGGAGAGGTGAGGTGCTTACGCACGAAGATCAGACATGTGGTGATGTTTAGCACGTCTGGCTATTACATCGTTTACGTGTTTGTCACCGGCAATGTACCGTCATCGTTTCGTATTTGAATCTCATCAGTGATTCATTCCTATTGGCTATTCAGTCTTTTATCTTAAAAGAGATCCATCGGATAATTGACTGTGTAATTTGGACATAATATACAACGGATATCAAAACAAAATGTCAAAAGCCTTGTTTTCACTCCTTTTTGTTTAAGAGGCTTGATATAGCAACTTGAGGTGGTCTCCTCCATGCATGCAGGCGATGCAGTTCTTGAATAGGAGTTGCTTATCATAGGTCATGTTGAGCGTGTCCGTGTCGTAGAGAGTTTTCTGCTGAGCTGCCGTAAGCAAGACGAAATCTTGTCCTACGACTTTGGTCAGAGTACGATTGACGCTGATGTCGATGTTAAGATGAAACGCGTTGACGATGGCCTCTTTGAGATATTCCTTGTTTTCCACGATGACGTAGATCATGTATCGCGTATGATCTGATGCGCCTTCAGCCATCTCTACGACCTCCATGATGCTATATTAGGACAATTTTAAGATCTTTTTCAACTTTTTTTCGCTCACACATCGCTTTAAGTGCTGTCGGAACAAATTCTATTCGTAGTATGCTTTGACGATACCATCCTGAGCCAAGTCTATTGGTTGTTCCGTCATCACTAAGATCTATCCACGCGATGCTGTTTACAATTTAGTCTACATCAGTTCGATGTGCACTGGCAAGTTATTTTGTAAGACTTTGGTGATGGCTTCGTAGAGAACTTCTGAGTGATGCAAGATCACGTCCATCATAAAGACGTCTTTGTCAGACATTCTCTGTTTGATCACAATTTTTTTCGAAACTGCTCAGAACCGTGCATTGATTGCCTATCACGTCCACGATGAGGTTATCCATTGTTCTCATTTCACCGATCAGTAACGTCATGTCAAAAACGTTCTATGTTGAGATGGACTTTCTCAAAGTCTTTGATCGCTGGGAAGATGAAATTTATGTCTTTTTTAACCCACGAACTGCTGTACTCTGTCAATATTTTCCACGATTGTTTATTTTATCTAAACGTTATAGAGATACCTTTGGAACAGGGATGAAATATCCTCGTGGAAGAGCACTTTCTTTCTTAAAAACTGCAGTCAGCATTTGCTCTGTGTCTTCAGGCTGAAATTGCTCTTAAAGTGTGTAGGAGATCCCAGACCCATTGGGTCGGATCTTTCCGTTCGATCTTTCCGTGCCTTGTTGTTTTCAAATACAGGTGCCTCATATCTAGCGACTTCTTCGTCGCTACCACCTCAAACAGGTCTGTCGTCGAGCGCCATCACTTCCTTGATCCTATCCGCGTCTTCGTATTCCAGACCTACCTGCTGTAAACTTACGTTTTCCTATGGCGTCCTTGAGTTTGTATTTTACGCGAAAACGTTTTAGGGAGATCACTTTATCCATGCACTCGTGATCTTTTTTGTGTACTTCGTCATCTTCCTTTCGGCTACCATATAGTCGTCGGTTGACATATAGCATTTTCGTGATGATGTCTACTTGGTTTGGATGTAATGATATTATGAACGATGCTCTCTATGGTTCTGATTAGCATTGCTCAGGTAGTTACAAACTTTAATATCGATATCTTCTCGTAGCTGCTCCTTCTGCATGTATACTACTGACAAATGAGACTGACGTCATCCTCCTTCGTTCAGATTCCTTGTTAGGATAGGATTTACCAGTTTCTCACCTCATTTAACTCTGTGTGTACTCCAGTGGTCTGCTTCAGCACATGTTACTCATTGGATGCATAGGAGGCATCATGTCTGTACTCATCATCAAACAACAACTGATACACCTCCGTTGCGATACGCACAATTTTCGCCATGCTCAATATGAGTTCATCTAGAGCACAAATGTAAAAATAACTCAAGCCTGGATTGGTTGGATCAGCTGTGAGGGTTGTAAACTTGAAAGTGGAGTATTTGGTGCACTTACTCGATACGCTCAGATAGATTAAGAGCAGATTCAAGAGAAAAAGCAAAGTTTGAGGAGATAAGTCAAGCAGGCATATGGACCGTGGATGGAAACTCAACAGGATAAGGAGGCACAAACTCTCATGAGAGCATTACTTGAGACGTCAAAATATTTTAACAAATATATGAGGAAGCAGATCAGTGACAGAGAACCAGTTTATTGGTCTAGATCTACACTCAACGTTCTCCCTGAGAAAGCAGACAAACTCATCCATAAACTTATTAGGCACATTATTAAAAAAGATGTTGATCTCACCTCGGATGAAAATAACATACTACAACAGATTGACCGTGAAAAAATATCACAAAAAGTATGTAGAGGATATGAAAACGAAAGCGAGGAGTCAGGGTACAAACATGATATTTACGGAGCGCATGCCAACCTTATCTCCATTGCATCTTCTAAGACGCAGGAGGAACAAGAGTAACTTATGGAATGAAAACAAGAACTGATAAGATGACTATCCAAAACAGGAAAAGGACTCCGTCAGTGAGAAGACATCCGCTACTTTCACTCACCCGCCGACCTCATCTCACGTATCAAGCTGCTGATCGACTCCAAACAAGCGGGAAATGTAGACACTGATGTCGATAACGAGACTTTGGAAATCCTCAATCATCTACTCGACCTAAAGCTGTTGACGTCGGATCAGTATTGCATTTTGTACGAGGACTTGATATAGACAATAAGGACGATACCAAGCTGTTGATCGACTGAAAATCGGTCAAGTTCACTTTGAGGTATAAACCTCCGCTGAAACTTGAACAACTATCGTGGTACAAAATCTCCCTCATGTCCTCCGAAATCTGGAAGAGGTTTTTCAATATCACCGCAAATAACAATCGATTTTCGTACGTAGTCTCTCTTCAACAAAAAACTATCACGATCTCTCCAGGAGAATACAATATCACCAACATTGCCATGGAAATCTCACGACTGATCACTGCAAACGGAGATACCGCAGCCACCATTAAAGTCGAACCTAACTATTATAATCTTCGAACTCGCATCACACTCGTTGGAAATTATATCGTGCGATTCAACATCGCTAAATGCATCAGGTCTATCCTCGGGTTTAGCGCTGCAACAAATCTATCACAAAATGTAGTGTACGAGAGAGATCTGCCCATTAACATCACACACTTAAACAGCCTCGTCATAAACTGTTCAATCGCTCATGGATACTTGTCTTCTGTATTTTCATCCTCCAACGTAATTTATTCCACTTCGATTAAAGTCCTATCTGGCTCTCTCTTGCAACTTCGTCAGAATCCCTTCATTCACTATCCTATCACGAACACTTACGCGATCTCGGAAACTACCATGTGCCTGACTCATCAGGCTGGCAATGCCGTTGATAACAACAACGAAAAATCCACCTATTACCTGCAGACTCAAAGCAGCCTAAAAATGTTCACAGATTAAATGAAATCAACGATGAGACCATCACGTGTAAAGCGACGTAAAATAATATGTGGCTTCTTATCTACGCTGTTTTCTTCCACACGAGCAGCACTTCCAGGATTCGCTACCAAAGTCGTCCTCGTCGCTCTCAAAGCCGCTAAAACAGGTCCCACCAGAGGAGCCTTTTCGGCGGAAACAACCCTAAGAAAAAAATATTGTCAGCAAAATCATGTCTACAGCAACTCCATCAGAAGCACCCTCTCCCGTGATGGATATGCCAGTGTCCATGGAGATGAAGAAAGCTCTTCAAAGAACATCTAGGGTCCTACTCAATCGATCTGAAAGAATTTTACAGGACCTGGACAAGAAGGTAATCCCACCAGCATTTTTTGTAGGCTCTACCATGTCCGGATGTGGATTAAATGTTCTGTTAATTTTTTATAACACTCATAGCATCATGTATTCGAGATTCACTCCCGATTATCTCCGTCTCAATGACCATACTCCCGTGGACGACTCCACCACCGAGTATGAGTATGTGGAGTATCAGGACAACACCATCAGCAACCTCAACTCACGTACCCATCGAAGAACAGGATGTGTATCTGCTTCCAGATCAGGCCTTTATGGAAATTCAAGGGAAAATACAAACGAACGCTAAGCCACCTGATGACTATGGTACCTATGATCAAATCACGTTACAAAATAACTATTGGTCGTTATTCAAGTCAGCCCAATATCAACTGAGCAATAAAACCGTCTGAGAAATCAAAGGCTACTCACCTCAAGTCAGCACCATCCTGAACTTGATAATGTTCATCGATGACTACATGCTAGTGTGCGCCACCAACATGTGGTGGTTCAGAGAAACCAACGCAGGATAAGTGGTGGGTAATGAATATCCAACCACCACGGATCTGCTTCCATTTGCTACTTTGGGCAACGATAGTACTATAACTGGAAACATTTTTAAAACCAAATTCTCTTTCGCAAGTAAAGCTTGCTACAACGTTTGATTTTCCGCTCCACATGCTCTGACTGATAGTGAACACGATATCTGTATGTTTCCTCCACTCAGCAGCAGCTTTGGCGTATGTTGAGATATCTACATCATATTAAAATGCTTCAAACACATGCTGATGCTCAAAAGAGGAAGTACAGTAGATGATGGACAATTTATCATGACATGGTTATCGCTTTGGATGCCAAAAATCACTCCCTCCACCGCACACATGCTGAAACTTGAAACGATGTTATCTAGGTTCACGAAGAAACTGTAATTCAAACAACAAGGCATTTACAAGCAATAGTTTTTGCTGAATATAATTATACCTCGTGGAAACATCAACAGTCCTGTAAGCGAACTTCCCACACGTGTCTTCGCCACGTTTCTGCTAGCAGAGCAGCGTAAAAACGGTCAACTTCAAAGCATGCACATCTTTAAACATCTCAATCTGTCTCGCATTCGCCTTCGCATCAACTCCAGACAATATCAGGAGGGAGAACTCGAATGCAAATTAGAATCTGCTACACGAAATTAATCTCGTGCCAACATGATGTTGATGGAAGCCATACAAAATTATAAAGACATCGACACAGGCACGCAAGTATCAATAGACGATTTCGCTGATTTGTATCCCATCTTCCACTTCGATGTCTCCAAAGATGCCGAACGTCTCAAAGACTCTCCTGCTGACATCGAAATCCGACGGACTGTGGCTTCAGCAGTTGGTAAAGATTACGTCTGCTATGCACTGGTCAACTCAGACTGATTCATGAGGATGGACGTCCTCAATGGAAATATGAATGTCATTGTATTGACACCTCTGTTGTTTCAAACATGTCTAGAAAAAAATACCTCAGTGTAGGCTACCAAATTTAGGTTACATTGCCACCGCCATCATTTACTTCATCCAAACCATGGTTCCTAAGGTGTTCGCTAAATTCCTGACCCCTTAGGATTTGTGCAGCCGTGGAAGCCTTCACCGTAGATACTCAGAAAGCTACTATGGGCAGCGGCGTGTGTGGAAGGAGAAGAGCCATCACGCCTGCTGACAATGCCAATCGTAAAAGAAAATAAATAATAGCCTTTCACATGAAGTCATCATGTCTTACATTCTGGTCGATGTTACTCTGTTCCCACAGCAGAAGTAAAGTATCGCTGTGGCTGATACCCATAAACGATCAATCTCCATCTGACTTAAAGTCCCAGTCATAGTAAGAACCGATCATGCTGACCCAACGTCAGGTCGACACCGCCGCTAAACATAAAGTAGATCGAAAAAGCATCATCCTAAACGTATCCACGGATCAGCTGTCCAAGCAACATGGATTTATCGGTTTTCTGCTAGCTGGTCCAGGTGGAACGTTACTTTCAGGTTTACTCAGTATTGGCAAAGGACTACAACTGCTAGGAACTGTCGTGGAAAAGGATTGCTTACATGAGCAAAAAAAAATGTTTTAAGCAATTTTGATCTCGAGAATCTCTTAGCTTCTTCCACCATTCAAGGGGTCTTCTCCAAAAGATCAACTGGCTGAGAAGATAACCACCGACGAGAGCCGCATCATCAATCTTCAAAATTATTACGATGGACAGGGTGCTCACTAGGTCGCCATTGTCAACGATCCACATTTCGACGATTTAAAGTATTTCGATTCGCCGTAGATGTAAACGACATATGGTCGGCAGATCTCGTGCACATGAGACATTATCGCGCGTACAATAATCGCTTTTATTACCTCGTGACAGTCATCGACGTCTTTGGTAAATACGCATGGGTCGTTACTCTCAACAAAAAAGGAACTTCTATCGTACAGGTGATGGATAGCATTACAGACATACGAAAGCCCGATAAACTCTGAGCAGTTCAGGGATATGAATTTTATAACAAAACCGTCTCAGACGGGCTTCAAAATATAACATCACCTGGTACACCACTTATACACTCAAGACCTCGTTCATCGAACGATTTAACAGAACTCTCAAAAATAGCTTGGATTGAAGCATTCGAATGACTCCCGCAGAAGCCTCCTCCCAAGATAAAAAACAACAGGTCGCAGAGACCTTATTTTTTTTAGATCGAAATTTAACATAGGGGATCGGGTCAGAATCTGCCAAGAAAAATCCATTTTCGAAAAAGGATACACTTATAACTTGACCGAAGGAGTCTTCGTCGTCGATGCCATTCAGACAACCATTCCCATCACATATACCCTCAAAGATTCCTTAGGATAATCCATACAATATCCTTCTTACGACCAGGAACTGCAAAAGACAGACCAGGACGTCTTCCGAGTTGAAAATGTCCTCTCTACCGAAGTTAACAATTCGCCCGTTAGGTGGTTTGGCAATCCTGAGCAATTCAATTCGTGGATTCCCACCGTTTCCCTCACTACGATAGGTCCTCCAAAATAATCTTATCATACTCCTCTATCAAACTCTTTCCAGGTACAGCTATAAATTTTACCGCTTGCTCGTGAAGAACCATCTTCTTTAAAAATGCACATTTTATCAATTTTACTCGAGCCATCAACTGCACTCGAGTAACCCTATTCAACCAGTAATCAAATTCATTTTACTAAGGTTCTGATAAGTGAAAACGCTGCAATGTATTCGAATGTAATACCGTTGATTGTAACATTGCACTGGACGCTGATGGTGATGACTACGTGTCACCCACCTCCTCATCCTCTTCACTCTCTTCACAATAAATTATCTTGGAGAAATAACTCATACGCTATCAACTTCTTAGCACGCTTCAAATAGGCTTTAGCCTCTTCTTCACTTATTTTCATTATGAGATCAGGGCTCTTCTCACTCAAACCCAACTTTACTACATACCTGGGATAACACGGAAGACATATCTTCACTATGCTACACGCGTTCTTCTATTAACAAAAAAAAACACAGTGACAGTGAAAACTAAATTATAACACATAAAAAGTGAACCATTCCGTAGGGACAAGTGAACTAGATTCTCAAAAGTGAGCCAGATACACAAAATTTACGGAAAACTAACCATCCCTTAGGGACAAGTGAGCCAAATTCTTCATTCATCTGCTACTTGTATCTGTCAGTAATTCAGCTAAATTTAGGTAAAATTATTCAGCTTCCTATTTGTGGTTCTCTAACGGAAAAGACCAAGGAAATCACCGTATCGAATTAAACGGTCATTGATGAGTAGATAACAGTGACCAACTGTATTCAGAGAACCCCACCTTACAAATTGGTTCTTGTATTATTTTATGCAACCTTTTCATTTAAAATCTTTCAAACTCTTGCATGGTTTATATAGCGTATGTCTCAATGAGTCTGCATTGGAAGGGCACCATTTGTTGCAATACGAATTATTTATTTCTAGCAAAAATGATGCTGTACATGCTCTTCACCATGATATTTCCAAAATCATCAAAAATGTTTTTGAAACATATTGAACTTAATGAATCTGTTTGCGTCAAGTAATCTAAAACAAGAAAATTTGCCACCTTCAGTGCATAAGATTTTCAAGAAAGCTATAAAATACATGAAAATATTATATATACTCTATAGAGATGTCTGACCTCTTAGGTTACAATATGTATCACATGGGTAAAGCAATACAATAAATACGCTCTGACCATAATTAAAACTCAAAAATACAAAATTCTAAGAAATTTTGTAACGTTCTTTGGGCATCGTTTTCAGAAAGAAAAAGTTTAAAATAGATCATGACATTAAAATTACCTCAAAATTATGTTTAAATAGCAAGTGACCCTGTTTAACAAGTATTAGTATATTACAATATAACAGTGTTGGAGCAATTAATTTATGTTGAAACTGCTCTTTAATTCAAGATATATGTAACAAGAGAATAATATCCATACGGAAGTGACGTAATGCTAGAACAATGTTTATCTTGACAAATCATTTATAGTGTCAACGACCTATGGCATATCATGAATGAATAATGATCTGGTACACATTAAAGAAATTTACACGACTTATGCTAAAACGACAGCCAGTATGGTCATCGATATATGTAAATAAAATTAATTTAATCCATGTAAATCGTTAGAGATAAATATAAAATATGTTCAGTCATGCAGTAGAGAATTAGTTTGTTTTTGTGGGGGGTTGGGGTTGGATGTGCTAGGGTTCTGACTGCATAAACTCTTATTTTAAATCACAAAAGGTAAAGAAAACTAAAATTAATATATGATTTTCAAACGTCTAAGTAAATGTTTTTGTAAAAAAAATAAAGTACATTTATCTGCTATGATAAATTAGAGGTAAGTATGCAGTGATAGAAGGCGGAGGCGGAACCTGTTTCTATTAACTGTCAAAAATAAAACAAAAGACATTTATTCAAGCTAAAATTATGTACCCTTTGAAAATGAGAACCTTTTCTATTATCTCTGTTTCGGTCACACTATCGTTTCCCTAGGACTGTTTTAATTGTATGACTGAATTATTTTGTATCATCTTTACGGATTTAGGATAAAATGCTCGTTTGTAATATGCTTGGAAGCTAATTTGTAATGAATATTACTCGTTAATACTCGCAAAGATCGTTATGATATTTCTCAGTTGTACACAGTTATGATCGGTAAATCCAGTGTCTGCGCTTTTATTTTCCTTTAGAAAACAGAAAACAAAATAAACTGTTTTTCGTATATTTTTATAACAAAAGAATCATTTCTAATTTAAATATCATTCAATCAAAGCCATGCTGGAATGACGTCACATATTACAGCTAAACAAGCAAAAGCCTTGATAGACAATTCAGCCAGTACTTTTGAAAAACTCTTCAGGATTAAAATTTTAATTGGAGAATTATGCTGGACTGAGTTTCAGCGCCCGACGGATTTCTAATTTGCACTTATTATTCAACAAAAGTACATGAAGACATTTGCTCTGTATTTCACATTTAATCTGTAAATAACAATGTTTATGCACTGTCTTTAGTTAGCCACATATGTAATTGCAAAGCAATTACCTTCTAACTCTTCTTTACCAAGTGTTTGATATATTCACGCAATGTGCTATATTTCACGATATTAGTACGTGTACTTATCAATTAGTATCGGAGGAAGAATCTAACTTACCTTACTTCAAATACTTCGCCAGGCCTAAACTTTTGTCAGAATGTTTTATTCCACAGGCTTGCTGTTACTATATCTTGGGTCGTGCACACATATACAGATATACACGGAAAACAATTCTTTTGTCTTGAACCAGGAAGTTTGGGATTGACTGGTGCAATTTATTGACCGACAGTTTAAGTAAAAATTCCAAACAGTATGGTTGTGAAATAACTCGAGTGTTGGATCTTGTTTCATTGTTAAAAATCAAATAAAGCTCTTCGTGGTAAAACTGTAATTACGCACCATGTCAATGACATGAGAAGTCAATGAAAAACTTTTCAAAGCATTAAAAAGGAAGTAATGTAGAATATGGTGCTAACTGCTTAGAATAATAGCATAGAATGATGTTATATGAACTATACATGTGATACTTAAAAGTGAAATGTTATAATATTACATATTTTATTAAACTAAAAGCACTTTTCAAAAGCAAGATAGATACCCCTTGAGTGTCTCAAATGAGTACAAACATGTATCTTTTCAATAACCCACTTTACAGACAAGCAAGAAGAACACAGCCCTACCTATAACATGGTTCGCTTGTCAAGCCGAACTTGATATGACTAAGGCAAATCCCCAATATAAATGTAAATATGCAAATAATACGACATATGAATGAAAAAATAAATTTTACTGTACTTAGAGGGAAGGACAATCCAAGATTCATTGTGATATTTCTTTTCAATTTATGAAGTTCGAAGTATGCATCCAAAAACCTTACGTATCACACAGCTTAAATTGAGAGCATGTTCATTTTGGGACGTTTACGAGTTTCTGCTAGAATCACTACATTACCATACTTTACAATGAATTTAGAAGAAAGTTCTCTCTCAACCATTCCCTTTCAATATTCTAAAAATAGTGCAACAACAATTTAATAAAATATTGTTGTTCAAGGAGAAACTTTGATGTGATCTAGACAGACAGATAGATAGATAGATAGATAGATAGATAG
>QKMX01133940.1:5434-18446 GCA_003401595.1 Venustaconcha ellipsiformis
GTATGGGCTATCAGAAAAGATGTGCTAGTATTACATAAAAAGTATGGGCTATCAGAAAATATGTGCTAGTATTACATAAAAAGTATGGGCTATCAGAAGATATTGTATAGTATTACATACAAAATACTAGCTATAAGAATGATGGGGGTAATGTTACATAAAATGTATGGGCTATCATAAGAGATGGGTCAGTATCACATAAAAGTATGGATTATCAGTAGATATGCCTATTATTATCTTATATGTAGGGGCTACCAGACGACATGGGCTAGTATTGCATAAAAATATTGATCATTAGATGACATGTTTTAATATTGGTAGTGATGTGTGCCACCATAGGTACTATGGGGACTTAGCGTTAAAAATCGGTATATCAAATATAGGGACAAAATTTATAGGGACAATGGGAATTTAACATAGGTTGGACTAGTATAGGGACAATAGGAATGGACCAAGGGTAACGGAATGGACACTGGCAACAATGTTGAAAGTGGCTGTACTCAATCTTGGGCCAAACAGTGACAGTATGGAAAAAAGCTATAACCTTTGGTGGAACAAGAACTAACAGGATCTAACTAACTTCATACAAAAATCAAGCATCGCCTGGCGGGGGCGGGACACAACACTTGATAGACCAAAAAACAAAACAAACACAGACACATACGGCAAGAAAGCAAATCTTTTCTAGACATATGAGAGGCCCTGAAAAGGGCATTTAGGTTTCTTCTTTCTTCTTCTTGTCCACCGGCAATACATTCTTCTTCGTCTTCTTCTTTTCATTCTTTTTCTCCTAATGCGTTTCTTTCTCCTCTTTCTTTTTCTTCTCTTTTTACTCTTCTTTTACAATTGTTTCTTGATTATCTTTATGTTTGCGATGAGGAGAGTCATCTTTAACACACGATTTCAAGAAGCAGTTTACGAACTGTTGTTCAAAAGGTAATACAGTTCCCAGGTATCCATCTGTTGTTTTGTTTCTTTTCTTGCTTTTCACAGGTAATGATAAGTCATCAATTCAGTCCCGACGCTTTGCCTGAAAATTTATGACAAGTAAACGTCTATTAGATGTCTTGGTACTCAATAGAGGACAGCAATGATCACGCAAATCTTTATAATACTGATAAAACATTGCTTCTTCCAAGATGATACACCGATCGTCCTCCAGATACTCTCCAATTTTACTTCTCGACTTATAATCAGACAGTTATCGTGTTTCTTTTAACTGGGATGATCATTTTGACATACATTGCATTTTTCTTGGACAATTCCGCAATTTTTTCTTTCAGATGTTTACCAAAACAGTACACAAAATGTTGCTCTTGTTCTGGCCACCTGGACATGACCATCTCCTCTTCGTCTTTGTATTTGGGTTTTGCTTCCACCATATCCTCCCATTCCATTTCCAAAGAGTCTCCACCATTCAAAGAGGGATAAGAGACTTCAGTCGCTTCTAATTGTCTAAAATGACTTCTCTCAAACTTTCTATGTTATTATCAAATCCGGCATACAGGATAACGTTCCCCATGTTGTTTATAGGCGTTAAAGCTCTTTAAACTGAAGTTCCACACGCATCTGACCTGATTTTATAGTTTGGAAATGTCCCTCATCGCTGTGCTGTCTTGGTCAGGAGCAAAAACAAAAACCCACAACGCGTAGCCACCTGCGTAATCATTGCACTTAGTCTCGTGACTACCGTTGGTCCCTATCTGTCCGTTTGCTTCGTACAGGGGCAGGTAAAATCTGAAATAATTCTTCTGGTCACTAAAGGCAGATTCGAAGAGTCAAGTAAACAAGATTTTGCCATGGCGCCTGACATCGATCTTGGACACTTTGTAGTGTTTAAACTCAAACGGAGTTTCTTTGTAGGCTCCATCGAAGGTCGAATTCTTGAAGATACTAATCATTAAACGTCTGGGTAACAGCCCTTGCAATAGATGATATTCGATCATTGATTGATGTCTGACTGGAATGGTGAATGGTTTCACATCAACGCGTCCTATCGGATATTTGGCAGTCGTTCTGCTCAAAGTGTGACTATAGCCGTTTTCCACTTTAGGTAACACTTCCACGCATTGTACGTAAAGTTGGGCTTCTTCGATTTCGGTTTTGAAATCATCATCACATTTTCAAATGGAAAGCGGCACTGCTACGATTCAATATCAGGCAGATAACTACGCCGTTCAGCAAATAATTTTATTGCAACCACATCTAAATGCAAGCAGTCCATCAGTTTTAAATACGGCTTCCATCAAGTTTCTTGAGAAGTTCGTTGAATCCGACATTTTTAAGATCGTCACCGTCTGACGCAAATATGTTGTTGTTATACTTGTTCTTTCCTGTTGTATGCGGTCTCCATACCACGCAAACATCCAGATATGTATTCTTCGACTCTTTTCCTTACTTCAAGATATTTTCCAGGTACGTTCGGCAAGGGTAAGTATCCATTCTACTAATAACCACTTTCTTATTTGAACACAAATCCATTTTGCTTAACAAGGAATGCATGAAACTGTTCACGGGAGCTACTCTACCTACGTCTGCCAGAGCGCTGTCGTTATGGTTAATCACTTTGACGTTCAGGTACTATTAACTGCTATTCAGATCGATGTAGTCATCGGGTTGTCATTTGATTTCAAATTCAATGCAACCTGAATCCGTCAAAGAGGAGACTGCATGAGATTTTACCAATTGGGATTCGTACATCGACATCTTGGTGGGTGGCATGGCAAACAGATCCATTTCCGACTTGGAACATGTGCTACAGTTTTTCCTTCTTTCTCGACTAAATCTGGGATGGTTCTTCTTTTCTTGGATCGTCTTTCTAGCTCTGGGAGTGTGAATGTCTCTGGAGGAGTGTCTTCGTCATCTCCTTATGCCTTGTCCTTGTTATGGCATCATGGAAGCAGGAATGACTTAGCGGGCAGCGTCCCGGGCATTTATAAAAGTTTCGCGTCGAATCAAAATCTCTTTGCCCGTTTGAAGCAAGACATTTTACCTGCTCTCAAGAAAACTTCTTTGGAATTTTGTTTATCAATAATGCAATTTTGGAGAAACTCTACGCTTGCGTCAAAGCGGCATCTTTCAATTATCATGTCACCATCACTTTCAAAAAGGGGGCCACGGAACGAAACGCTGATTACAGCATATCTCCTCTCGGGGAGAGGCTTTGTCTTGGGGAGGACTTTGTGGTATTAGGATCCCATTTAAGAGGGAATGAATGATGACACCTCTTAGAGAACCGCTAGCTCCTGGTTTCAAAATGATTTGCTTTTTGCTTTGAGTGTCGATGCAATGTTCTGCCAGTTGTGTCATGTATAGTTTGTTTTCTTTTATAAAAGCGTTTGGTTTGATCTGAAAAATGAATGATGCCTTTCAGTGGTTGGCGTGATCTCACCGTAWACTATTGCATGACTTCTCTGAGACTGGCTTCTAAGACACGAACACGTATTTGTGGATCTTTCGTGACTGATGCAGTACATGGCACGAATCAATTTGAACAGGAGATGAACCAGATGGGATTTCAACTGCCAATGTGTGAGACACAGCACAAGTATCCGAGGATTTTTGTAGATGTTTTGTTTTTGTTAGGTTGACTTTGACTTGTACACTATAAAACCTCTATCTTAGCACCAGTGGTGAAACAGATGTGTAAAATATCGCAAATAGTCGTTGGGGGTTAATATCTACGAGGAAATGGGTGTGAGGAGTTTGAGTGGCATTGTCGTATGATTGAATTAGCCATGGTGTTCCTAACTATTTGGCTAACACTTGCACTTGCGATATCTCTACAAGGGCTTTTGCACATGACCACGTAATGAGCATTGAGGCTGACGGTGCTTTAGATTGTTGAGACAAATTTTGAGTGATGTAAATGACATTGGCATTATGATGATGCCCTTTGCGTGTAAACTACAGTTTATTGTTTTCTTTGTGTTTGTGTTTTCCTAACATGTCGTCGAAGATGCTCAGATGGGTTGGACGAGATTGAGATACGATCCCGTCATCTTCCTATGGAATGCCTCTACAAACACGATGTAATTGATTTGACTTTATCGTAGGAGGCTGTGCGCCGATTGCCTCTCTTTGTAACTCTTTGTTGATGTGGAAGATCGATCAAATGATGTGAATGTTTTATCAAACGTTTGACAAATTCAATTTTGCCTCAGCAAATAACATGTTAAAGGGATAGCGAAGATGCAATGTCTCCCAACTGGTACGATCTAAATTTATGTCAATGACTTTGAAAGTGGAGGAAGAAGGAGCAGAGACAGCCATAGCGCAGGGATTGTCACTTTTGATACGAAAACAGACAAGACAAAAGTTTTTATACTTTTTCAGGACACATTTATTGCATAAAATGCTTTATTAACGCAACACAAAAGACAAAATATACATCAAAGTCAAAGGTTTAAGCCTATCGATAAAATACAAACACACAAGTCACTGTACAAGATATTTTGGTAACGAAGGTGTCCTCTGGACAGCAGTTTGTCATGTTCTTAGAGGCTCTACAATTGGTATGGTCACACAGGGTCCTCCAGAAATGTACAGATTGTACCGAACCCACAAGGAATCGTTTAGTAAACGATATTCCAGAAATGGTAATCCTCCACAGTTTGCATACTGTCATTAAATTCCTTAAATGTACTATATTGTATCACAAGTCATAAATGTATTGGCAAGGTAAACATGTTTCATTCCTCTTTTCGTCGGAGGTAATAAGTGTACTTTCTGAACAGAAGTTCTTTATGATTAATCACTACCTCACACACCATACATCGTACAGAAGTTTCCTCTTAAACTAAGATTTGTTGGCGTAAAAGAGTTTGGTAATCCTCATACTCGTCCGGTAAAATTCGGTGTACTATGATCACCTAGAAAGTGGAATGAGTGGCATCCAAACCTTTATGAATCACATGATTCATCAATGTCTGACCAATGGAACGTTTTGAAAGGAATCAGTCCTCTTATAACATTCATATAACAGTGGTTGCAACATCGATGCCGTAACGGATGCTATTGTTCTTTACGATGGACTTGAATTTTGACAAACTATCGGTAGATGTGTTCTCTCAGCTCTAAAGGTAGATTCTAAATCTACTCTTCTAAACTTGACATTCATTGTAATGTCTTTCTTTTGACGAAGGTAATAAGTATACGTTTTGAACAGAACTGATCGTACTCCAGTCGCGAATCCAATTTTTAGTCACTAGTTCACACACCACACACCGCATAGAATTTCTTCTAGAGACAAAATCTGAAAGAGTGAAGGATCCTAATCCTCTAACTCTTCCTCTAAAATTCACTGTATTATGGCTAGTTTGTAACAGGTAGGAGGAGTAGCAACCACCAACACTTTTTCTGGTCCTTCAAATGAATCAATCATCTTATAGCAATCAGATACCAGTTGTTATAACATTGGTGAATTAACGGATGAAATTGTTCTTTGCGTTGAACTTGTAGTTTGACCAACTCTTGGTAAATGCGTTCTGTCAACTCTAGAGGCAAACCACATATGTTCTCTCGTAAAGTATCCATTCAGAGATTATTGGGGTCCCACTAAAGGTAGTTAGTGACAGTGCAGAGACCATCGAGCATGTTCCAAGTCAGCGTAAACTTTCTGTTCCCACTGGTGAAATGACACATCACAACTGAAGCATTTGACTCAATTACATTCGCCCAGGTAGATAAATCCGGCTCTGGCTAATTCTTCGGGGTTAGGTCCTCTCATATATTTGAGCGATTTTCCTTGGAATGTTTGGAAACGACTTACAACTTCGCAAGAGAGATTATACACGCAAACACAAAGAGAGCGCATATTACTTTTCACAGGTTCATTTCAATGAGTGTACGGTGAAATTCTCAGTAGTTTGCTCAGGGTTGGATGACATCACCTGGAAGAAGGGATCGACAATGAAAACCTGTAAAGTGAAAAGGTGTACAATAACGAATGGCATAGCTTTCGCACCCATCAGGTTTGGCACTCATCTCATCACTTTCCATGGTAGATATAGTAGTAGTAGTCATAGCAAAATTCCTATGATGTGGTACTGAATGGCTGAGGCACAGCGTATCTCAAGGCACAATATCGCACTCCGGTTCAGAATCACAGAACTTGAATGTTGTTGTATGGAAAGTATTCATCTGTCTGGCTTGGCAATGGTAGTCACAATGAACTATCGGACTAGGAAGTTTACCCTTTTTATATGGTGAATGACCAATTCAGCGTGTCCCTACGGTGAAGTGAAATGGTTGGAAAGCCGTACTCGTTTCTGGTACACGATTTGATATTTTTTTTCCAAAAGACGACTGACAATTTGGTGTTTGGGTAAACATACAATCTTGTGCGGTTTTTAGGTGGCCACTTTAAAATCTTGATTCTCTCCTGACTACAATGCTTCTTTCAATACCCCAACATTCACCACTTGGCTGGTGCGAAGATTGAGAGTCAATTTTTTTGTTTTGCACTCGGTGTGCACTTCTCGTTTGGGGTCCCGGTATTCGTAACCGTAATGTTTAGGACCGCCGCTAGCAGAATTAGAATGTTGTGGTTGGGGTGTTCGTCCGTCCTGGCTCCTAAACGGTCTTTCTTGATGATAGGGTGACGATGACCCAGACGATCAATGTAGATGCAGCTGTCCTTGTCGAAATACAACACACGATATCCTAACAGTTCTAAAGCTTTGTACAATTTTAAGCGACCATGTGCTGTCACGTAGGAGTCAATGATGACATTTCCAAATGCGTCAGCTTCCATAAAGTGAATCATCTGGAAGTAGCGATATCGGACATCTACTCCGTCTTGGGTCAACACCGTTGTTGTGCCATGTTGCCCAACAAACAATTTCACATCACTTGGGCAAAGGATTGCCTTCATTCGTTTTTCTTGATGTGGTCTAAATCGAATCCTTCCTGAACCAGTATTTCTCTTAGATATTTATTTTGGTCTCCTGGAGTGTGGCAAAAGGAATGATAGCCGCTGACTTCTTGTTTCAGTTTCAAAAGGAATCCACGTAATCTGCAAAAATGCCTTTCTGAGTTTGGTCGCCATTGTGGTTCTCTTCTGCCTTGAAAAAGTTGTAAATTTTGAACACGTCTAACAACTTGTGTCCCAAGTTCAGAACCTTAAACAATTTCATGCTGACCCACGTTTCCATCAAGGCGAGTTCTTCCTTGGTTGCTATAAATTATGGACTTGGTTTCAAGTTTCTGCACAAGTACTGCACAAAAGAAACATCAGTTTTCCTTGGCAATGGTGAGGTGAAACGGGATGGTACAAGTCCGTGGGAGGGAAGACTGCATTTAATCCATTATTCGTATTGTCGAATGTGTTCCATCAGTAATTGTGTGTGATTTGCAGAAAAAGTGATGATATCTGTACACATATAGATACATCAAACACTCGTCCAAGTGTTTGATTTCTTCTTCCTTCTCGTCGTCGGTGTGGTACAGCAAACAGGTGGCATTCGTTAGTTACGCGGGTTGAGAGGATCCACCATCTTGTAACTTTAAACTCGAGATCTTTCTTCAAAAAGTGATAGCACTCGTGTTCCCACATTTCCACCACTTGAATTCCCCTCTGTTCTAACTTCTGACAAGTGGTCTCGAAGACATCTTCCACGGCACGTTGTGAAAACCCATTTCAAGTGGCACGTTCAGGGTAGCAGATGGGACATGCGTGATATAAGTATCCGTTAAACTCGAGCATGATCTTAGGGTTTTCTAAGTCCCAACCATGCACCAAATACGTTCCAATGACTTTTCTCCTCCTCCATTGTGGACGTGTTGGGTCGTTTTGACATCCTTGTCGCACAAGTAATGCAGCAAGCGTAGAGGTTTGACCAAGTATTAATGTTTGAAAATATTGATCGTTCGAGGGCGGATAACAGCCAGGGTTTTTTCGGGCATGAATCTTTGGAGGTACACTATGGAACACGCTTTGACAATGGTACAAGCTTCTTTCAAAGGATCAAAATCCTTCCGTGTTCCATGAATAATTCTCTAAAGTTTCCACAGCAACGCCGTAAAATGTCCATATCGGAATAACAATACTTAAACATTTCTTCCTGAAAGTCGAAGATATCTGAGGCGTGAGAGGGTTAGCAAGCGTAGAAAGCTTCTCGTTGTTCGGTGCGCATGTTAACGGGGTAGTAGTAGTAGTGAGCATCAGGCAAATAGGGTAAACGGCGTGTTGATTGGGTTCGATATCGAAAAAGTGTGAAAATAGGTTTTGGCTATTTCTGTCACTCCAAATACTTTAGGCGTACCGCTCAATGGCATGGCCAAGTATTCATCGACTCTTTAAACTGCAGTTGTCCCACTTACATGGAAATGACTTTGGCTCCGTTTAAAATGATATTCGGACGTTCCGTGCTTCTTTCCTTACAGTATTTGAGACGAAGGTGCCCATTGTATCCAGAGAAATTGTGAGCCATCATCGTGGCATATCGATGGAAATCTCCGTAACGTTCCATGTCCTCTTGGTTCCACGTTTTGTCGATCCATGGGGTAAAATCGGTTAGCTTGTTCGGTCCCCGAAAGGATTTTTTTCACGTCCTGCAAGACTCTTGCTGCAGTGAGAGCAATGACTAAATATCGTTTCTTGGATGCACTTATCGCACGTTCAATGAGCCACGTAGAAATTAGGATTGTGAATACCGGTATCCTGCATGCATTTCAAATCGAAAAAGATGAAAATGCCTTTCTTCTTCCGGTCATCTTCCTTCTCTTCCTGTTGGGGTTGGTATTTTTTAATATAGCATTCGTTTTCCAAGTCCACGATTTGGCGACAAATGTGACATAGTTTCTTTCCTGGACATACGTGAGCCTTGGCAAAATTGGTGCGTATGACTTGTAAACAAGTAGTGCATACTCTCAGCAGGTAGCAAGCACTTTTCTGCTGTAAAATGTGTTTCTTCAGATGTTTTTGGTAACAGATAGGCTGACAAAAGGGCGCTGACAAGCTGGGCAATGAACTCGTTGTTAGCCTTTTGTGAAGACAAGACGGCAAACATCGCTCACATTTCGATCCACAATGATTGTGTTGCTCTCGATTGTTATATATACAGGAATCCGGTGATAGATGTGAATGTATTTTCTGTCTTTGAAATTTTTGCATCGAAACAACAAAGGTCCACGCACTTCTTGAGGGTGTACTTTCAAGGTGCAGCATGGAGCCTGTACGACTTTCTAATTTTTCATTTCAGGAATGTCACATGGTGTGTCTTTGGACAGTTTGATGCTTCGAAGGTCGTCTACCAATAACACCATTTTGCTTCCTGTCTCTTTGGGAAGAGAAATGTGGGCCATGTACAGTGTTGCTTCTCCATCGGTGATGTGAAACATGTCTGTGGACTGCTAAACCTATTGAATCTTACTGATGACTTTGGAAGATGTCAGTTCTGAAGGTCTGCCAAACTCGATACAAACAGGGAACTTCAAATTGTCGTGATCAATGGAAAGTGTCAATCGATTGTCTTTGTTGGCTCGGCATTGTTGTTTCAGTGTGGTTAAGAAAGAATCCCATACATCAGTGATGAACCCTCTGCTTTCTTCAGCAGTACGTCGGAGTTGAAATCTTTAAACATCACTGCACACACTACACACAGACACTATCCCACCTATATAGGTAATGTAACGTCAGATGTAGCTCTCTTCGGATTTGTAGACAGACTCCGCCCTGTGATTGAAGTTTGTAATTCGTGTTAGTATTGGTAAAAAAAAAACTAAATCCGTTTTATCCACTCTTCTGCTATAAATAACGGTGGTTCACTTTATTCCCTTCACATGTTCTCGTCACAAGATATGGACTAACGTAGAATCGTCTACCCTTCTATGCTCGATGCTCTTCCACCCGGACTATCCGATGTATGTCAAATCATCATTGGCTATCACCCAGATAAATGATACAGCCTTTGGAAACGAAGAATCAATGTGGAGAGRCAAGTCTGTCTGAAGAGAAACTTACTTGCCGATCCAGAGCTCAGACAAAGTTTCAGGAAGAAAAGAAGATCTCTGCGATTCCATCTATATTAAATGCATGGTGTTAACCGAAACACAAAGGCTCTTTACATGGTCACTCATATGCCTAGAAAAGATTTGTTCTCTTGCCATATTTGTGTCTTTGTTTGTTTGTTTGTTGATGTCTATCAAGTGATATGTCCCGCTCCGCCAAAAGATCTTCTTTTTTGTATGTACGGTAAGGGTTCCCGCCCGGTCACGCGATATTTATTTATTTTTCTTTTTTGTGTGAGCGGTACGGGTTTCCACCCTGCACGGCGATGCGTTTGTTGTTTGGTCAGTTCCACCCGGAAGTTCATTCCCGACCCGCCAAGCGTTATAGTTTTTACCTCGCAGTCACTGTTTTGCCCAATATTGTGTTTTACCACTTGCATCATTGTTGTCATTGTCCAGGACGTCACCCCGTTCCATTCATATTGTTCCTATACCAGCCCAACCTATGTTAAAGTACCATTGTCTCTAAATTTTGTCCTTAAATTTAATATACCCCTTGTCCCTATAAATTTCGTTCCTATATTTGATATTTCCATTTTTAACACTGAGTCCACATAGTCACTATGGTGGCCGATCGTCACTATTAATATTATATAAGAATGATGGGTTATAAGACAATATGGGCTAGTATTATATAGAAATTAGGGGCTATAATACGACATCGGATAGTTTTACAAAAAGCAGATACGAACAATTTAATCTGACGTATGTAACTCGTTATCTTTTTATGTCCGTAAAAAAAACCAATTCAGCTCGGGCAGAACAAGGTTAATACTGCTATTCTATTTGTCATTTCATGCACACCCTGTAAACAATGTGCAACCTATGATACGCGAACTGGTTTTATCCTCGTATTCACATCATAGCATAAAATTATTTATCCGGTTCTTGTTCTGGAGGAAGTTCGGCATGCTTGGTGTAGACAATACTCTGTATGCTCGGTTTGATCTTGATCCGTGCTGCTGGAGCTTAGACGCATTAAAGCGGATAAATAGGGTTCCAAGCTGCAATCATATGACGTCAAAACGCCACTGTCTGCTAATGGTTTATGACCTCACGGTCAGCCGAGTTCTGGAAAGTGATTTTCAGCTATTTTAACGATGGAATTTTGACGCAAATATTTTTAAAAAAATGTCTTGATCTGCTTCCATAAGTATTTATGTGTAAAATTCTTTCGAAATGAAGGTTAAATGATAATACGCCCCTTTTAATAAGTTTCTAGCAGATTCCAATGGCAATTAGGGGCGCCGTCTGGCCGATTGGACTAAGATGCTTGGTTTTGCAAATTACTCCTAACACACCTGTTTTTTTTTGTGGTTGGAGTCCCGGTTCAAATAAAAAGGATATGTGAGAAAAATTATCATCTCCTTCCCGTAGATCGATGGTTATTGTTTGCCCCCTTAAATTTTTATATCATTTAAGTTCGCAAGTATTTTGGAGATAACATACACAAGAGTGTTGTATAAACTAATTATATTATGGTAGGATTTTTATTCTAATTTTGGTACACAAAGAAATACATCAACATCTTTTGCTACAAATATAATAAAATATACAAAGAAACCATCATGAATTTTTATTTAAATTAATTTAAAGAAGAATTTTACCATTATGCTGGTATTGATAAGCAATATTGTTTTTCTGTTAGCTTAAATGGGGACGACATTTTGATTCGTCACTTTCATATAAAAGCTAAACAGTGCTAGATTATAACTGTTTTACGGTTGGCGGTCCACTCAGATCTAATTATTAATTTCACATCTACAAATGTAGGGTTTCCTTTCAACCTACTCGCCCTTCATGCTCTAAAACGTCTGTGAGACGGAGCTGATAAGGAAAAGAATTGTCAATGCACTTTCTAACAGGACAAATTTATGGCAGATTGGCCTAGTACAATTAATCGACTAGGAAAATAGCTTGTTATACGGCCGGTATGGTGTTTCGGTTAATTCCCGCCAAATGTGCCCACTAATCCTCAGTCCCATATGAGCAGACCGGATGACGGAAATTGGGTTACCATGGTAACAAAGTGTCGGGTAACTGAAGCAAAGTGAGGTTCATTACGCGACCTGACAAGTGCAGAAGACTGAAATTATAAGACTTTAGGGATAACCAAATAACTATCCCAGGCTGAAAACAGAGTTTTCTGTCAGCAAAATTTTTGGAAATCACATCCTACGGGATTCGATGTCACAACTGTCTGGATTCCTAGGCAATAACTCAGTTTCATGATAACAAATAGCTTTCATTGAAGCCCAACAACGACGCTATATATAGGGCAGAATATGAGGTTTGACAACTTAAATATCTTCTCCTGAGCATATTTTTCAAAACAGATTTGTACAAAATTTAAGAAACCTTTCATAGGAAGACGTAAAATTAGTAGTTCGTGACTTCCTAAGAAATTTTGTGTTAATGGCTTCAATATTGGATCAATATTAAGTTTGAGTGGAGATATTAAAAAAGTTAAAATCTAGATACATCTTTTGTTTGCAGGTGATTTAAAATAAGAAATAGCATTTCATTTGTTTCAAAGCAGGAATGCGGCAGCTCTCTCAAAATGTATACTGTTTTGATCCCGACCGCATATGTGGAATCAACACATCTGACGACTAAAGCGGTCAGTTTGATCAAATGATCTTACATGTGCATGAGTCAACCATGATATACTGTAAGAAATTATGACATGTTCCAGATTTTCTTTAAAAATAGGGAGTGTGTTGAATCATTTCTTCGCTGGAAACCAACCAAAGTGGTTCTAAATTTACACAATAAAAAAACCCATGCAATTTAGAATCGGGCAGGTTTACCTTGACAATATTAATTTAATGGCCGCTCTTCGACAAGGCAAAATAATGACATAAAATCTGCAGTTATCGTCAAAAATAATCACTGACGACTTGTACAGTTTTGCAATGCATATGAACACTGACGACATGTATTGTTTTGCACTGCATATGAACACTGACGACTTGTAAAATTTTGCATTAGAGATTATCTC
>QKMX01134066.1:0-16336 GCA_003401595.1 Venustaconcha ellipsiformis
AGGGGAAATTCTTTTTCTTTAAAATTCTAATCCAATGAAAATACAAAACTATAGTGCAAACAATCTTTATATCAAGGGGAGATCTCTCTGCCTGACTACCACCCATGTGGTAAATTTTAGCTCCTTTTAGCAAACAGTGTTATTTGCAAGGTAGTAATATTTTTCCATAGGTATTATGATTGGAAATGTATTCATGAAGAAACCTTTTTTGCTGGGCAAAAAACAGTTTCCCATATGTGAAAGATATTTACAAAATTTTAAATCCGTCTCCAACAAGTATGATGCATACATTGACAATTCACACAATATCATATTGTTTACTTGAGAAGAGAATGCATTGATTTAAATCTGAAGTAAAAAAGCAAGCACATTCTGAAGTTAAAACTACCATATTTACTTGTTTATAAGTTGAGTCAAAGTACAAACAAGATAGACCAATCTGCCACAACACAATGTGCCAACAGATCAAGGTCTATTTGTTTGTTCCACTAATTACTCCAGAGCCATAGTAGCTCAGTATTTAGCATGCTGGACACACACCCAAAAGGTTGTGGGTTCAAGTACCATTGAAGCAGCCTGGGTCTGCTACTTGGTGTGTGCTTGGACAAGGGACTTTACTCCAATTACCTAGGCACTAAGTAACCTACTTGTGCTTCTGTGCAATCAAACACCAAATCAAACCAAGCTAATAACCCCAACAAACTGCATGAACCCAGATTTGCCAGCATGTTATGCAACAGCAGATTTGGTTCCTCGCAGTTTGCACTCGACTTACAAGTAAGTATTAATGGCAATTTTTCCTCCTTGATACTGTTCACATTGTCAATTTTCCAAACAGATGTCTCATAATAGGAGACTGGCATGTAAAATCTGTATAAAGCTGAAGCTAAAGCACATAATTTAGATGTTAATATTTCACACTTAATTTTACCAAATTGAATATTCTGAATTTTCTATTTCCAGGCAGCATACCCATAATAGGGGTGGGTGGAATCAGTTCAGGGGAAGATGCCTATGAGAAAATAAGGGCAGGTGCCTCTCTAATACAGTTGTATACTGCACTTATATATGAAGGGCCACCTGTCATCAAAAGAATCAAAAGAGAACTAGAACAACTTTTAAGGTATGAATACTTTTCTTCAGAAACAATATATTAGTGGGTTTTTTTTCCAAAGCTATGGTAAAGGGGAAGTTTGGGACTTGATGATGATGTTAGCTAATGCTTGTTTTGAAACTATGACTCTTTTTACTGCATCTATAAAAGAAGATATTAGCTAAACAGATAATAAGTGAAGTATCAGGCAACCAGGCCTCCTGGTTTGATACCATCTTTGCCCTAAGTATGTGGACACCCAATACTTTCAGACACTTTTCATTTTGCCTGGGAACAATTTTCTAATCCACCTAAGTTTTGGGACAGTCATGGTTAGTAATTGTATTTTTCATCCTAATTTTCTGATGTACGAAGTAAGATATTGGCAGTTGTTGCCAAGAAACTAAAAGGGACTTTAATTGAATACAAATGAATGAAAGAAAAATGAAAACAACAACAACATACAGTGCCAGTGAAATAAATATGGCTTTTTGTAAGATGTTTTATTTTGAAATTTAGGAAATATGCATAGACTGATTCCTGATAACATGTAATTAGATATTAAAAACCATTCAAATCCATTCTACATGACTGACTCTGTAATGATTGGTCCCTCATAAGCCACATTCTTGATGGCTTATATGAATAATAAAATATCTTTTAAAAAAATTATAATGATTGTTTTTGTAGTGCTAAATCAGCATATCCCAACCTCAGGTTTCACCTCAAATCGTGGGGGCTGGGGGGGGGGTTTAAAAGGGTCATGAGAAGGAATCATAAAAGTCTGAGAGATGAAAGGTCCTGTTGGTGGACAATTTATGGGAATAATTGCTTTAAGTAGTAGATTAATTACTGTGAAAAGTAATTGATATACATGTCACAGACAAGACAGCATTGTCAGAGATCATTTGGATCATTGCTTTATAGATATATGTAAGATAGTAGTACAGTGAATAAGTCTAGCATTACGTAATACAACCCACCCACCAAGTCTTCCATTATGAATGTGACTTCAGACATAAATAGATGGTATCACTTAAGATGTACAGAGAGGCAAAGTGATTGGTTTGAATATTTCTTGAAAAATGAGGCTTGGATTATCAATCATTATTATGAAAATAATTGTAAAGAGTCAACCATTTTCTAAGAAAATATTCCATTGTCCCACTTATTTTAGTCATGATATTCTGTTCAATATAATTTTCTTAAGACCAAGAAAAATGATTAAAATCCAAGTGGAAGGATTATAATTTAAAACTTGGATTAAAATTTTTTTATTAAAAAAACGTTTTGCAATAACTATGATCAGTTAATAATAAAAGTACTCACTGCTTCTTGGACAGTATTCTTTAAATTGAATTCAGTTTGTAAGTTAAGATTAATCTGGAGCCAGCTTTATAGCTAATTACATCATGTTTTTCATCTTGTTACATGCATAGACAGATGAATTATAGATTCCTTTCCTTGCCTGCAGGAGCTGCACTTATATATAAATCAGACTAATTTTAATTTTTCTATTAAAAAAAACTATTCTCAAAATTTACTTTGCTTGTAGTCATAGTGGACAAAATAAAACCTGACTTACAGAATCAATTTTAAGCTAATCTGTAAAAGGTGACAAACTTTTAAAACATCTTCCCAGAATGGATATTATTTATTGAAGGGTTAACCCATAAAGAAAATACTTTTTAATCATCCAGCTGAATAAAACATTGCATGATAGAAAAATATAAGAGCAGGATATTACACATGGTTGATTTCAAAGATTTTATAAAGTCAATGAAACTTGGATGTGACTATTGACTAAAAAGAGCAGAAATGGATCCATCCACCTGACAAATGTCCGTTATGTAAAATACAAGATAAACAATTTGACCCTCATACATATAGAATTTCCAAAAATTATGTTGAACATTTATCAAAAATTGCTTTTTAAAGTAAATAGTTAGACCATGAAGTTCTTGCTTCATAGTTTCAAATAAAAGATCATTAATAATCTTAATATTTCACCAATAAATCTACCACTTATAAAAAAACTGCTGTATAACTTTCTTCTGTCTATTGGATATACAAAGCAACTCCATTTTATATATAATACTCAATACGTCTCCTATTTTGCAACATAAACCTATTTTTACTTGGTTTAGGGATGCAGCAGCTTTGCTAGCCAAGGTTTTGATATGATAACCCTATCTAAAACCTTGGTGGATTGAACAGGTAATTTAGTTCTTTGTCATAGCAACATCTGTTGGATTTCATGAGTTGACTCCCTTAGTATGTGATGACAACTAACCAAAAGCCTGTAACAGCAGTGCATCAGCCAGAATGGTGGAGGCAGTTGACCTACAAAAGATACTTTGAAAGTTTAACATCAAAAGTATGACTGCATACCAGAGGTAAGCCATTTCAGGTGTGTTTGAGCAAAATGTATTAATACAAACAGGGACCAGCAGTTGAAATTTGCTTATTTATCAATCCATTCAAGTTGTGTACTCCCCTTGTCTCAATCATATAGGAACAGTGTTCAAATTTAACAACTTAAATTTGGCTGGATGTGATGGGTTGCTGCCACATCCAATGAAATTCACAGACCCAAATCACATAAATATATCTGCTCCATACAGCAAGGTGTAGATATGATTATAATATCAGAACCTTGGCTAGAGAAGTTGGGGATGCAGGTGATAACACTTTGTTTTAATGTTATACAAAATGAACCCATCCTATTAACTAAAAAGTAAACTATGATAAATATTTCCCCCCAAAAATCTGAAATATTCAACAGTAAAGCTATGTAGTCTGTCTTGGAATTTGTCCACTTTATAGGTTTTTTCATAAGATAGTTGACCTTCTTACTGCCACACCATGATATGAAGGCACTTCCAAGCTATGGTATATTATCATTAATTTGCTTTTCTTTCCATATTATACCGTCAGTTGAATTATCATCCAATTCTTGGTTTTATCAGTACAGATTCTCATAACAAGTCTTTGTTCGTTTATAATATCTAAGTGTTAGTAATCCCATTACAGTGTTCAGCTACTAGTGTATTCATTGTTTTATTTATAAAATTTATCATTTCCAAATCCAAAAAATATTTTGTCAGTTTTTCTCCTAGATCATTATACCTATATCTACATGTTATCATCACTCCCACAATCTTTATGTCATAATTCACAATATAATTCTGCCTTTTTAGTTTCCAACTGTCTTACAGGACTATTACAGATATTACAGATATTAGTACCATTTTCATTTATTTCACTTTCTGGTAAATTAGTTTATATTTAAGGTTGTTTTTCTTTCTGATTTGATATTAGTTCCATGCTGTATTGTGTTACCTCTTATAAAAGCAAGTTTCCAGAAATAGTTTAATATTAAGCTTCAGATCTGGAAGTCCATAAATATCAATAGCATTTTCATTATGTCTGTAGGTAATATTCCCATGTTTTAATGCTGATTTGTTAAGACTGATGTATTCTTTGTCTTTTACATAAAAATGAATACATTGTATGCACTGTTCTCTCACCCTTTGTTGATCATGTAATTTAAGTTTTAAAACAGTTCCAAAATTATTACAGTACTTGTATATCCAGGCACAATGGATGTGTTTCAGACATAATGAACAAGATTATCTGATAACAAAAATTAGTCTTATTGTGCCAGCTTGTTAGGATTATTTGTTTTCCATGTATAGTGCTTTTTATTTTCATGACATTTCTCTGGATATCAGCTAAATTGTGTTCATCTATCAAACTCAGAACAGTTTTCCTGGCATTATAGTTGTTGATGCATAATTTTAAAAATCTAGATCAGGGTCTACTGATAAATTCCAAATAACATATAATTATTGCTTAGTCTTTTTTAAAATCATCAATTTTCTTTCTCAACATTTTAAAAATATTGGATTGTCATTGCTTGTGCCATGTAATGCAACTAATGTTACTCTAGTTTCTTCTATATTAAAATCTAGAATTAAATAGTTTTATCTTTAGGATCTGTGACATTTTTAACATCAACTATGTTAATTAGAATACACACTCCTCTAGAATTAGTTGCAAAAGAAAGAAAATGGCATCATTTTCCCATTCAGTTTTCACATAATCCAATTTCATGTAGTTTTATTTAATATGGATGCCCTTTCTCTTTTTTAACAATAACATATCTCTTCATTTTTATCAGTAATTTGGCCCCGGTAATTATGAGACAATATCAATATTATATGAACCATCTTCAGATGCAATATTTAATATTTAATAAACACTCAAAGATTCACACCTCATTCCTTTCCCAAGAGGTAAAGCATAAAAAAGTTGTAGGAAAATTCACATAAAATCAAGAAGGAAAGTACAGATGAATGAAAAAAAAAACAATTTCATTTTCAGCTTGCCTGATATCAGAGGGCTACACATAAAAAGTTTTAAATTTTTGTTTGTTTACCTGTGAGGCAGTACAGAATGACATGCGTTGAAAGACCATCCCTTCCATCAAATAATAGCAGGCCCCCAAGACTGGAATAATGTTACATATTTTCATGACAATGAATGCTGTCAGAAAACAACCTTGACTTTACAGCATTTTTTCAAATTCAACATCATCCAAGTTTCTAGCCCATTTTGATTAATATTTAGGTCACAATCACATAATATTTAAACTTGTTTTCATTGAATTATATATTTTCCTTGATTTATTTGCCCAATAATTTTCGAATACAATCTAATGAAGTGGTATTTCATAGATGCAGTGATGTCTCATTACAGGTTCACTTATGGTTACAGACTGATTTTATCCCCATTACAGGTTCACTTATGGTTACAGACATATTTTATAAAGAAAATAACTCAACATGGCAGTTAAAATCTCAATTTAAAAAAAGAAACTGAAATAAATTAGAAAATGTTCTTCATCGATTATACTTTTAATAAACAAATTACTATTTAAATATTGATGATTACATTTCAAAACAGAATTTGGTTTATTTTCATCATAGTACAGTAAGACCAACTTCTGGAAATCAAGCAATTATAACTTGCTCTGGAAAGGGTTGATGGTCAATTAGCTATTAAAACATCTGTGAATGTGCACAAGTTTGTCAGTGTAGGCTAATTGGCATCAACACTGCATAAATATATTTCACCTTGGGTTACAACACTGCCAGATCTTCCTGGCTACAGTGAGGGGGCATCTCAAAAGTCATACTACTGCCATTCATTTTACATTGGAAAAATCAGAAGGCGAAGTTATTTTTGCATTCCTAACAGACGAAGGCAATGTTTGCATTTTTCAGGTGACTTAGTTTGCCAAATTTGCCTGGTAGTGTGATCCCTGTTAACCTCTGATACACCTTTTCATCAAGCCTTTTGAACTGTCTTTCATTTTATTCCTATATATCTCATCCTGCTTTGCTAACATCATTGTTTACATGCATCCGTTGAGAACCATTTCAAGCACAATTTGGATTTTGCAGCATCAGAACTGTTCTGACATCCACTTCTAAGTTTTGCATAAACATAGCCATACCCACACCTTCCCTACTCAGTTCTTGTAACTTTATTTATTTGCAGATGATGCCATACCTTTTCTCATTAAATACTGACAAGACAAATTGGTGACAGCTGGAATTTATGACACCAATCACAAGGTGGGTGGGGTGGTTTTACAATGCAAAACTTATGATGGATGCAAAATACTACTTTTGGAAAGACAAATGTCATGTCACTATCTTAAATAATACTACAGATAAGCTTGCATTGTACACACTTCTTTTTTTATCAGCATTCTGTCATTGCACAACACTGGAAATCCTAAAGGAATTTTAATTTTATCATTTCTACATTGCAAATTTAATTATTAATTGGCTACTCCGTTGAAAGGATATGGGATTCATAATACAGAGTCACAACTTTGAGTACCTGCCGAGGCCAAACTGTCATCTGTCAGTGTGTAAGAAAGGCATTTATATCCTATGCTTGATATAATCAAAGATATGTTGAATGTTGTATTGTGGCTTGGTGAAAAATATCTTAACATTATCAGTACTGTCAATGACTACACAGGCAATTACTGCAGGTTCTACTAACTAGGTTCATAATACATGGCATACTTTTTGTAAAGTTTTATACAGTCTGTGTTTATATGTTATACTCATACAATAATATCCAGATTCTGAAGCATTGTACCTCTAACTTGTTTCAAATGCTATGAATCTCTATAGCAAGCTATTGATATATGGGAGCTGTTAGGACCATTATGACATCACTGCTCAAACACACACTATAAAAAATAATATATTCACCAGCACCTTCTGGTTTTGCATCTTGAAGTTAAAATATCCTCTACACAAGACTGCAGATTGTAAAAAAGGATTGTTCGCTATCAAGGTACTGTATGTATTCACTAATAAGACATGTCCAACTGCAAACTACACAGATCCAGATTTGCCTCTACATAATGCGCCGGCAGGTCTGGATCATTGCAGTTTGTTAAGAATAATCAGTACAACAAACATGACCATGATCTGCAGGCACATTATGCTATGGCAGATCTGGCTCTTTGTTGTTTACAGTTTGACTTGATTTATAAGTGACTTCATACATTAAACTCTTTCATTGTGATGGAAATGACTTCTTTATGTCTGTAACATATTGGTAATTGTTTATCATATAGTCCATTGCCTAACCATTTTAATTCTTCTTAAACTTACCAGAAGTTTTGGTTATCCAAAAAAATAACAAGGATGATCGTACTCTTTTAGAGGTGTGGTCAATTGTTACTATCTTCCAATTCAACTCCTTGTACACAGGCAACGACTTAGTTAAATTCTGTAATAACATATATCCTTGGTAATTATATGCAATCAGGTGCAGAGCACTGCAATAAATATTAAATATACATGTTACCTTTTTCAAATAAAATGATTTATATAAAAAATGAAATACATATTGAACTGAAACTAAATACTCTAAATTCACAGTTCATTTAGCGGGTGTCAGTTTTCACGGATTTTGTGATTGCTACTAATTTAAAGATGCAACAAATAATTAACCATTTATATTGACAACAGGACCCCTCTTTACAATTCTACAAAGTTAGATACCTGTGAAAATAAAAACCTCTTTAAAATATACTATGATAATAGTTATCTATAAAAATGCATAAATTCACAGTAAGAAGCAATCAGCCAGTGGTATTTTGCCACTAAAGGAATAAATTATTCATCCAGAGTACCATCAGTTTATATAGATTCACAACACAGATTATAATCCATTTGCATATGCAGCATCACAATGCACTCTGTGACAGAAATTAAATGAATGGTATTAGAATTGGCTTATCAAATGTAGGACAATAAGGGTAGATGAGAGACAAAAAAAAGCTTAGTATCTTTGTTTACTTTATAAAGCATTATTATTTGATGTAATTTAATGCATATCCATCATGGAGTGAAAAAGTATATTTACATAAACCTAAATTATGACTTAAGATTCTGTTATCTCACCCAGGGTTCCCACAGGTCCTGAAATCCTAGAAAAGTTTTGGAATTTAAAAAATAAATTTCAGGGACCTTCAAAAGTCGTGGAATTCCTCAAAACCTTGCAGAGTTTTGGAAAAAGTCATGGAATTTCTGACAGTGGAGTTCAAAAAATTGAAAACTGCTAAGTTCATTGAGAGCTGAGCAGCGATTAAAAAACTTGTTTCGACCATGACACAATTACAATTGATAAATAGCTTTACAAGGCAAAATATTGTGGTCCTTGAGGTTTGTGAAAAAATTTTGGAAAAGTCTTGGAATTTGTTTTTGTTATGTCTGCAGGAAATCTGCCTCCTTTCCCTCTTCCCAACACATGTACACTCATTTTTTTCTTCAAATATTTGATTGTTCTTCAGTACATAACATAGTTGCGGTTGTGGACTCCAACTACATAGTTATAACAGACTCTGACTGAAAGTTATAATGGACTCCAGATAGAAAGTTATAACAAAGGTGAGCTGTATAGATGAGTCTTTCAGCAGCTTATTTATGAAATCTTTCATTGCACATACATTTTGCAATAGTCTGTATTTAGTTGAAGGAGCTTTCTTTTTTAGACAGGATGGATACAATAGTGTATCAGAAGCTGTTGGTACTGATGTGAAAAGCAATATTTCAAGAGCCAGTTCTAAAAAGGTACTTATCCATTGAACCATCTTGTCAGATTTTGTTTAAACTTTATATTATAGTTCACATGGCCTTAAGACAAAATTAACCTATTGTCTGGGACTGTATCTACCATGCTAACTATCAGGTCAAATGAGCCCATGAGACTGTTTCCACCACACTGGCTGTAAGGCCAAAAATGCATGTTGTACAGGATTATATTCACAATACTGGCTGTAAGGCCAAATGTCACCATTATTTGGGGCTGTATCCACCATGCTTACTGTAAGGTCAAGTGAGCTAATTGTATAGGACTGTGTCCACCATGGTGGTTGTAAGGCAAAATGAGCCTATGGTATGGCCCAGTATCCATCTATGTTGGCTGTAAGGCCAAATAAGACTATTGTATGGCCTTATATCCACCTTGCTGGCTGTAAGGCCAAATAAGTCTATAGTATGACCCAGTATCCACAATGCTGTCTGTAAGGTCAGATGAGACAATTGCATAGTTCGAAAGGCTGGCTGTAAGGCAAAATGAGACTATTGTATGGCCCTGTATCCACCTTGCTGGCAGTTAGGCCAAATGAACTTTCAGTATGGCCCAGTATCCATCAAGCTGGCTATAACACCAAGAAAGATTATTGTTTGACCCTGTATCCACTGTAAGGCCATATGAGACTTGCATGATCATGTATCCACCAAGCTGGCTATAACACCAAATAAGATTGTTGTTTGACCCTGTATCCAACATGTTAGCTGTAAGGCCATATGAGACTTGCATGACCCTGTATCCACCATACTGGCTTTAAGGCAAATTGAGCTTCTGGTATGGTTATGAATCCAAGTTCTTAAAGAGACAAGTATTGACCAGAAAGTATCCTGGTATATAGGTCTTTCAACTTGGTACAAAGGAAGCCACGCTGCCATCCAGTATGGCTTCTCCTACCAAAAGTAGAAAAGCATTCAATGACTTCTCAAAAACTGAAATGATTTTGATGAAATGTTGATGGGCAGTAGCCTGGCATTGACACCCTTGTTTCCTTGGCCAGTTTCTAGTGGGCTTGATTCTAAGGCTAAAGCCTACTATGTGAGTAACATTAAGTCCTCATAAGCCTCTTGTGTAAAGAATTACAAGCTCTTGATTAGTATCTAGTAATGATGTCATCTAAAATGGCAAATAAACTGGGAGCTTGATTTTATTTTCACCCAATTCTGTGTAAAACTTGGCATTTTAAGCATTTCTTTGGAGATATACATTCATTTGGTGCTAAAGATATGAAAATGTTTAATTGCTAATGTCTGTTTAGTTATTTTTATGTTACAGTAGACAATTTCATAATTACTATCCTTGTGCAAAACCCATCCATTTCAAACCATTTCTCAGACAATGATACATTTCCTGATCATAATACTGTAGAATTATGTCCACTACCTGCAAAGTTTACAGGGTCTTTACTTTATTTAGCTTGTTTCAAAAACAGAAGTACTAAAGTGTCATCTGCTTGCCAAAATAGAAGTCAGATGAGAGCAGTCATCCCATGGACAGAGGGACTGAGTGATACCAAATTCAATCAGTTGTCATCTACAACTTGTACTCTTGTTTGGTTAGCACGCTCACACAGAAATCCTTGCAAATACATTTTACTTTTGTATCTCTCCACTGGTTTTAATAATCCGTCAGAGTGTACTCTTTACAAAGAAGTGTACTCCATCTGTTTTCTCCTAAATCTCATTATTTCTATCATTGATGAATAATTTATGAAAAATGGGGTAGAGATAGAGATTATTCACACACAAACCCACTGAGATTTTCTCAAGTGGTATCTGAGCTCTTTCAGCCTATTTGTTAGTGTCCCCGAAGTTCAAAATGGAGATGACTAGATTGGTTCTCAGCACTTCTCAGAAACTAGATTGTTAGACCTATAAGCTGCATAGATACATATTTCTGTCACATATCTTCTTAGAAATTACTATGGTTAACATTTAGGAACACTGCCAGTTCAGAGTACTCCCTTTCAGTCAGAATGTCAGTCTGGATCTTCATGAAAGTCATGGACAGAGTTGTACTCATCTTTAGAACCACCTCTTCATTCATGACATCAAACTTCCTGATGAGCAGTCTTTTGTACCAAGAGCTGAAATTCCTAGTTTCACATTTGCATAATCCTTATCAAGAAGGACAAATTGATTCTCATTCCATCCCAACATTCCCATTCAGCTAGGCAGGAGTTTCAAACAGCCCTTAAACTGAGTTTGTCTCCCTCAAGAAATGTGGCTTGGAAAATCATCTAGATATTTTCTTTCACCAACTCAGTTGAATCTCAACCAAGAAATTTCTTTGCCACTTGACTTGAAGCTGTTGCACTTATTTTAGGAGATTATAGACAGAGCTGTTTTATTTAAGGAGATTATAGACAGGGCTGTTTTATTTTAGGAGATTATATACAGGGCTGTTTTATTTTAGGAGATTATAGACAGGGCTGTTTTATTTTAGGAGATATAGACAGAGCTGTTTTATTTTAGGAGATTATAGACAGGACTGTTTTATTTTAGGAGATTATAGACAGGGCTGTTTCAAGGGTAAGGCGATTTCTTTAGTACTATCCTAGTGTATGATCACCTAATATATTTGGAAAGAATCCAATTTTTGGAGTAAAATGTTTCTTTGATATTACATCATACTAAACATTTGATTGATCCAGCAGTAATATTGGAAACTCATGTTTGCTTCATATACAGAATACTTGAGATTTAAATAATTTTTCGTTTTTTGGACACTATTCTCATTCAGAAATTCATATATGACATGCACAGTGTTTATCTATTTAATTGTGGTATTCATTAAACAGTACTTGTATCAATAGTAAAATGGATTTTAATAATTGGAAAATATTAAATTAAATATTACTCACTGTCCAGCAGTGTTATTTACCATTGATGTTTACCACTGTTTCCATTTTTGTGCTAGTCATAGCAACCTGTATGTGTATTATATGTTATGTTTGCTCTTGACGAAACTAGGTTGATGAAATACGTTTTGATTTGATTTTCATAAACCAGACCTAGTTTTCAAAAGATATTTCCCTAGTTATCTGCCAGAACATGTTGGATAATTCCTTAACTTTTTAAAGCAGCACCCACTTTGTTTCCCAGTTGACAGCTTTTTTCACAGTAATACAGATATGAGAAATGTTCAGTGATCAGGTATGATCCTATGTTCAGTTAAAACTGGGTACTTCAATTAACAACTCTCTGTGTACATTTGACCTTAATCTTTAGCATGTGAATGCAGCGTCCTGTCCAATTTCCCAGTTGATAGTCCTTTGGTCAATTGTTAATTAGCAAATTCAGTTAACTATAGATGCTTATTTTAATGCCTTGTGATCCTGCAGGACAGTTGACACTTTTTTAGTTGCAACAATCCTTTAATGTGATTTTCACAGAGCCAGTTCAGCTTATTGAAAGAGCAACTCTTATTCATTGTTAACAATTTACTCCTTACTGATGGAATTGATATATACCCTTACTTATATCGTATGTAAAAGATTTTCTTTTTTTTTTAAACATTTTTCCTAATGATGATGTAATGGATATTTCAACCAGCAATTTTTCACCTCAACTTATAAGCAGGTCAGTTAAACTGTTGCCATGTATAGTCTTGAAGTGTTGGTGGGGTAGTCAACTTATAACTGAACATGCTTATAAGCAAATATATATGGTATTAAGTTTTAATACAGGCACATCCTTCTAAGCCCTACCTCAATTACATCCCTCAAAGAGCATGCCTGCTTCAGTAGCAGGTGAAAAAAGACAGGTTTTGATGCCAATCTATATATCAAAGAGGAGATCACTTTTGTCTGACTTTCCATTTCAGCAAGCAGACCATTTTTTGTAATACTTTTGTTGCTAGAACAAGCTTCAAGATGGATTTGAAAGTAAATGGATGTAATCCTAGAATATTATGATCATGTAAGAATTATCTAGAAAAACTATGTTTACTCCAAAAATTGGTTTTTAGTTGCATCGATGGCATTAGGATAAGGGAAATAACCTGCAGCTTTCATAGGCTTTTGATTGGGGAGAACTTCCCAGATTTCATGGCTGCTGGTTTATACCAGCTACAAGTTTAAGGAGCCATGGTTACTCAGCAATTTGCATGCCAAACTTGACTGAAAGGGTGGGGATTCAAACCCTACCATATTTATTGGAAGATATTGTCCAGATAGCTGATAAATTTATACAGATTAATTGGTATATCTAGGGGACAGTATTGGTATATACAGTGCTGTATAGTCAAAAAGTCTGGAGACATATAGCATATCTGCTCACACATATGTCAAATCCAAAAAATAGGGACAATGTTATAATGAAAGACATTATAACAGAAAGCATGCTACAATAAAGTCATTATAACAGGACTCATGTTATAATATGAAAGGCCTTATAGTGAGTGCTAAATAATTACAAAGTCTAGACAAGTGGTAGACATTCAATCTGCATTGTAATGTATAAACTGTTGACATCCTTAATTCTTCTACTTGACATCATCTAGTTTGGCTGAAATGTCTTTAATGCAGTTTGTAAATATAAATATTCTTGCATTTTTCAGACACAACAGCCTTGAAATTCCTCCCTCCGATGCCTTTAAACTGAGACTGCATTTCAAGAACCATGCAAGACCAGAACCAGTTCTTTCACAAAAGCAATTCACATGATCTTTTGCTTTAAGTGGTCATTGAAATTAATGAGTTACCACCGACTTCATCTTAATTACCTCATGCACAGATTCACAATAGTAATTGGGGGAGGGGGTAGAAATGAGAGATGGAAAACCTGTGACCAGATTATGTGATTTTACTTCCTTTTAAAATACTGTTCAGAGTATGTAATGTTGTCCACTATGGCTTCCAAATGTCACCAAAATCTTTTATGATATAATTTTATGTTTGTTTCCGAGTATTGATTTGTCAAGGAAAGTGGTGGTCAAGCCGATACTATGAATTCATTTTGTGGGTATCAGTTTTATGGTTTTGTATAAATGGCATCTTTATTGGTACTTAAATGAATGGATTGGAGATCAGGTTGTTTTCCACAGGAAGTTTGGTGATCAAGTTGTATGTTTTCCACAGGAAGATTGGTGATCAGGTTCTGTGTTCTCCACAGGAAAATTGGTGATCAGGTTGTATGTTTTCCACAGAAAGATTGATAATCAGGTTGTATGTTTTCCACGGGAGGATTGGGGATCAGTTCTGTGTTTTGCATTATTGGGAATCAGGATATTTTCTACTGAAAGATTGTGGATCAGGTTCTATTTTGTGTTTTCCATAGGAGAATCATTTTTCAGTGGGTCTTTAAGGTAACCATGAAATCCACAGAAAAAATAGTGGCTAATTTAATTTGTAAGTCAGTCTCTTTTCCTATTACTCATATTTTAAATCTCCTTATCCCTTAGAACTTTTTTATACATTCACTGATGATAATCCCTAGAGCATTTTCTCTCATGTTAAAATGAAATTTTAGCCCATTTCTCATATTTATGGAATTTTAGGAAAAAAAATTAATATTAAGTTCTAAGAAGAATGTAGCTATATAGCTAACTTTTCTCGACTATATAAGCAATTTGAAGTTTCAGCAATTCAGACTGTTATGTTCACACACAAGTCTTACCAGTCATAAGTGGCACACAAGTCTTTCCAGCCACAAGTGGCAGACAAGCCTTACCAGTCATAAGTGGCACATAGGTCTCACCAGTCATAAGTGGCACACAAGTCTTACCAGCCATAAGTGGCATGTTATAAATATGCAGATATGTAAATTTTTTTTGAAAATAGTTTTTATGTATAATTTAAATTTTTACAAAGCATATTGAACTATATGCAAAACATTCATATTTTAATATTGTGAAGTGTTTTTAATTCAGGCAACTATCTTGGCTGTATATGCTGCAAAATCTCCACTCTTGAAATAGACCTATGACAATAGTCACTATAACAATCCATTTATAGTATTATCAATGTAGAGTGTCACATCATACTTAAAGTAACTGTACTGTACTTAGCTGTTATTACAGAAGATACCAGCAGATGTTGTCTGCTCTACTTTTGATATCATACACACTGATCCTTAGCTGTCATTGCATAAGATATTGGCAGATGGCAGCTATTCTACTTTTGGTATCATATATACAGATGCTTAGATGTTATTGCATAAGTTAGCAGCAGATGGCAGCTGTTCTGCTTTTGATATCATACAGAGTGAGACCCTGATCTGAACATGTAATGTGCATGCAGATCTGAATCTAATCTATTCAAAGCTGATTATTTTCACTGGGTGATGACTATTCTAAAATCTCCTCCTGCCACATTCTAACAATCTGTCCTTGTCATCATTTTAGAAAAAAAAGGGTTTTAGAGAGGCATTATTAATGTGTCATTTGCACATTTGAATTATGTAATACATTTTAAAATGGAAATAATTTCTGTATGCATTTGATATTGCATTTAGCAATAAATTGAAAGCTGGAAGATAAGGTCTTTTTTCACTTTTTTCTCCATACATTACACTGAATACACTGGCATACAGGTAGTCCACACTTTTTTTCATGGGGAGACACCTGCCTCAGTTTGTGCTTGGAAAAAGTATTTATTTCCCATTTCCTTGACATGATAAAGTCATTATTGTGCCCAAAATGCCTTTATGAGAAGCAACCAATCAACTAACCAACCAGCCATTCTAATTATGGGAAAAATTGAGACATGGCAGTCACTGTTTCAAAGGATGGCATTGTTAAACACAGCATCATCAGCAGTTTTTTAAAATGACTTTATTTCCTATAACTCAACTCTTTGATTATGTTCATTTTTAGTGTCAGATTATGAGTCAAAAACACTTCAAATTTAACTTGAGCTTAGGGTTTCATGGTATCAATGTTTACAGTAGTACTCAGACTGTCACCATGACCTTGATCATCACACAGCTCCAGTGGCCTAGTGGTTAGAGCATCTGCCTCAAATGTGGGAGGTCGTGGATTTGATCCCTGGCTGAGTCATGCCAAAGACTTAAAATAAATGGTACTAACAGCTGCCTTGCATGGTGCTCAGCATTA
>QKMX01134113.1:0-11104 GCA_003401595.1 Venustaconcha ellipsiformis
CATACATACATACATACATACATACATACATACTCAGAGATATATAATTAGAGATTTGTAAGAGTTTGTCTGTACAAATATTCTTAATGAATAATTCTTTCATTTCGGAATACGATAACTTATTGAGCAGGTAGCTAAGTACGGAAGTTAATATTCTTCAAATAATTCCTAAACGCATTTCAGACAATCAAACCAAATCAGGATACCATTTGATTATAACAATGGCAATCTGTGATGGTTGTGAAAATTCGCAAAAAGAATTTTATTTATTTTATTACGGAATAATTAGCTGACAAATTTAGCTGTGGTTCCAAAATCACCAATATCTACGAAGTGGTAAAACTGGGGCGAACAACTCACAGTAAACATTTATTTAGAGGTGTACATATTGGTCAACGATGGAACAAATGGTTGTATTTATTACTAAAGGTTCGTTATTTTTCATGGCGTTTGACATTGAACCTGACACTGGATAAACAGTCACTGCATTAATTTCAGATACTGCCAATCCTAAATTCATAATTTATATTTTAAAAATACAATATATTTAACGTGTATCATTCGCTGTATTTTTTATGTCCGTACCTATCTGTTCGCATATTCGTGCTGACATGTCATTATAAAAATCCCAAGTCATGGCCTTTAACATTTGAAATTGTGAGCTATTACCTTATTTATTGAAAAGCAGCGAAATACAGGATCTGATCAAAGTTCAATTGTAACTGTGGAGGTGACTGTGTTGACAATCAAAAACCACTGAGTTGACTCAAAGATGAAGTAGGCTTGGTTTTAAAACCCCATGTCAATCACTCTCTACTAGCAGAAAAGAATTTACACTAATGCACAACAGCAATTTTCTTCTCTTATGTTATTCTTTTTAACTGTTACTAATGAATCCATGTAATATATAGAAAGACTCCAACATGCTAACATACAAATATTTTCTTATAAATTTTGAGCTGATCACTAGGTAAGTGCAGTGTAAAATGTTTTTTTTTTTATGGCCTCTGACCTCAAGAACCTGATATTGATGGAAGATCACTGAATTAGTTAAAACACGGCGAAGTTTTGTTAAAACTATGGTTTGAAAAATAATCTGTTCATACGTGTTTGTTTAATAATGCATGTTCATCAAAAATATCAATCTGAGTCAAAAATTCTGGCCTTTGAACTGCCAGTGTTGAATATCAAATTGTTTACTGAAAAACTACAAAATACAAGATCTGTTAAAATTCATTTGAATCTGTACATGCGATTGTGATCATAAGTTCACTAAAAACGCAAGCAGTGTCTTTTTACTCCAAAATCAATCAGGTTTTCTTTTCCAAATTCGTGAAAATTCCGTGTCAGTGCAACCATTCGTTCAATAGCAATAACAAGACTTAAGAGATAGCTAGCCTGGTTTGAGGTCAGATCAACACCATTTTATTCCGGACCTGCTGTTATGGTGTTTTAATAAAAGCTAATGTTGATACAACCATCCACCAAAGAAATGTAGCTATAAGAAGATTTCAATACCGCTACCAAGGCGGCAGGCTACTCCAGATGTTTGGACAACATCAAGGTCAAACCACATATGGCATGGAGTGATGTAGTGAAAACCTAATCTTGCTGTCATCGTCCAAAAAGAGTTGATGATAAATGCTGTAGTGGCCATATTAGGATGTCACATATGCATCACTTATATTCAAGACCATTTATCGATAGTCCTTTTGTAAAACGCCATGTCGATATGGTGCAGGAGAGGTAAAAATAGCAAAACTATAACGATGACCTCCATGGCGACCATGTTGGATCCCATACCAGTACTACTTTTTGTCTTGAACATTTACTTGTCATAAGAAGTCATCTAGTGGAAAATCCCAGTCGACAGTCGACAACACTTTCGGAGGAGGCAGCAATACTACTATCTTCAAGATGGCCGAATAACTGCCATATTGGATTTTACATCAACACTATCTTCGTTGAGAACCATCTACATATCATAAACAGTCTTTTAAATCAAATGTTCGTTGATGACCATTCATGTAGAAGAAGCAGTAACATGATGTTCAAGATGGCCGTCATTACGGTCATGCATAATGCCGAAACATCACTATTTTCATTTAGGACCATCTACATATTGTAAATATTATAAAAAGACTTTTGCCGATATGGTCAGGTGGCTGTCAGATCGACAGCTCTTTATTTATAACCATCCATAAGTTATAGAACCTCTTAGTGAACATCCCATGTCTAAATGACTATCCGTCCTGGAGCAGTAGAGAAAGACATGTTTTAAAGACTGACGTCATGACAACCATGTTGAATTTCAGATCGACTGCATTTAGGTTGCACGAATCCTTTCAGTAAAAGCTCACATCGATATGAATGAACATTCATTCAGGAGTACCGAATGCAAAATTTTAAAAATGGCCACCAATGCGAAATCAGATCAACACCATTTTCATTCAAGACCATTTATCAGTTATAAGTATTTTAGTGAAAACCCCATGACTATATGACTATACGTTATGGAGAAGAAGCGACTAGAAGAGTTTATTAGATGGTTGATCATGGCAGCCAAATCGGACGTTCCAAGAGCACTCTTGTCATTCTTGACCAAATGGATCTCAGGATGCAATTGTATACCAAGTTTCAAGGCTTTCCTTCATGTAGTCTAGGGAAAGAAGCGATAGCAACTGCGAACGGACGACGGGAGGACGCCAGACTATGAAAATATACTCATATCAATACTTCGACCAGTGGAACTAAAAAGAAAATTGACAGCATTTTCTCGTGAGTAAAATTCAGATAGCCAAAGCATATTTATATCTAACATCGTGGTTCTCTTTGGCTAATTGTTTCCAGATATTATGCGCATGTTGCATCAGAATTTTAAATGACAGTACATTGCACTTGTAATTCACATAGAAAATGTTCTTTTTTGTCAAACTTCTTGCAACGCGTATTTCAAATATGACATTAAGTACTACATAATTCTTCGTCACGCATTATATATGTATGGCAAATGAGAAATACGAGGCTTACTTGATTATTATAGGAATTGTACTTAGCGTCCTGCAGTCAGCTGGTGATTGTGCTGATAAAACCATCATATCGGAGACTGAAAGTTTCTGCCAGCTTCCTTCTCCTCACCCAGACAAATCATATTTATTGACATTTATTATTGACCGATTGAAACTGAAATAATTCCTGTCTGATGTGACTGATATTTCTATCAACTCTACTTCCGTCTACTGCATTACATTCTTTTTACAAAGTTTTATTAATATCATTGAATCTTTCAGAGATTTGCATATCGCGTCGTCTGCTGAATTCGCAAGAATCAATTATTTCCATGCGACAATTAACAATGTTATGTCATCAGTCGTAGCTTTCTACGGTTTTCATTTTGGCTACGTGTTGCTTAGTAACAATGGATTTTTCTGCATCACATGAGGACTAACATTTAACCAAAACTAAAGAACAGACAATGGCCAAGTTAATGACTAAGTCTCTATTTTTGAAATTGAAAGACAAACTATTATCGAAGCTTCGCGTACGATAGTGAATTAAAATGATCACATAATCGGACAACTGTAACTTAATAGTGCAAGCACGTCCAATATTTGCCTCGCAAAAAAATAACTTAAAAAATGAGGACTTTGCTTCTTTATTGATCCGAAGTAAAAAATAGTTCGAAGTAAAGAGAAAGTATATGGTCCCAAATTTGATTATTAATACAGGGGTGGGGTGGGAAGACGGTTGGGGGTGGGAGAGACTGATATGTAAGGTTCAATTTGTGGAAGTGATGGGATGGATATATACAATATGTTTTGTACTAATAAATCAATATGCATTTTCAACGTTCGTCACAACAGTCCACAGCCTTTAAGCATGAATTATAGCATATGGTGTCTGAACCTGTCTTTTCCATACGTAAAATCACTGAGAAAACGGATTTACTGGGGCAGAGTCGCTATATCGCGTCAGTCAACAATTGTGCATAACGGTGACTATGTAATTATCTTTTAAATAAATTTAAAATACCAAAAACTTGCATTCGCTCAAGGCATACTGCATTTATTGTATCAGAAATTAATCACTGGAGCTCAAGGGACAAGTAGAATATTTAAGGAATGAGTTTCCCATTATAAGTTAGTCAACTCATTGTTAGCTGGCAGAAATCATACTATAACATAGAGGGAGTGCTAATTTACAGTGTGATACAGTCTAACGCAGGCATGATCGTCTTCCTCCAAGCTGGATAAGTAATTTTTAAAGCCACACCCTATGATGTAAATTAACTGTAATCAGGTCACTGGACGGATCCAGCCCGCGCACCTTATATTTTTTTTTTTTTTGCTTCACCAAATATAATAATTGACAAAAACTCATTATCGCGCATTTGCATTTGATTTGGAAGTTATTTGTTAGCAGTTTTCACTGATCATGCAACATGTGGATTTCCGCAAGGAAATATGAAAACGACGTCAAAATAAAAGACATGGACTTTATATACTAACGTTGGCAAGGAATTGTACTTGAGAAAGGTGCATATTATGATTTAAATGTCTGCAAGCATCAATCCCTAAGGAGCACTTGACAAAACAAGAGGCTTCAGTCGGTCTAAAAGATCTGAGCAAATGATATGTCAGACCGTGACCGCAAATTCACACACACTATGTACCGATCTTATAGCGGTTGCGATAAGACGGGGGGTGGGTTACAAACGGTTAAAAACTATTTCACACAAAGCGAATAAAAAAAAAACGGTTATTGTCACATCAAAAAGAAATATATACTGGAATCAAAAAGACATTCGTCATACACTTCACTGGGACACATGGTCATAAGTTGATGGGGCGAGGGACAATATCATACAAGCCATTTCACAGACAAGAAGGTACAATTGACATTTGAAATATTCAATAGTCAAAGTACATAGGTTTTATTTACGAATTAACTGGTAAAATATTTTAGCAGTGATTGCTTCAGTGACAAATTGCGATGATAATGTTAGGACTTATTGCTTAGAACAGCTGAATATGTATACAATTTTACAGAGGAGACAAATGTTGTATAGAAAGGAAACTATTCACACTGGAGAACTTGAAATAACTTGAATATGAAAAAATGATTTGCTTTCACATCTCAGAATTATTGCAATGTATATAGCTTTGTACCAGTGAGGCAGTCGGTTTATATGTTGACGTGAAGTAAAATTTCAGTAGACCGCATTAAATTCATGCTTTAAAAACAACTATAACAATATCTGTCAAAATACACAGTTTTTTGGTTCATAAAATAACACATGAAGAAGAGCACTAATACACAAGTATCATTGTCATTTGTCTGCATAACAGATTTATATTCTTGGTCTGCTGTCTTTTTCAATAGCATATGGTGCCAACGAAATTAATAATTGAAATAATTATTTCACGCGTATGTTTGACTTTTAATCAACTTTATTAAAACTAATGTATAACCATCAACTGCCATAAGTAGTTGCTGGAACATCTCAGTATCCCAAGCACTTCATTTTAGTCCGAAGAACTTGACTTTGACAAATTTGAGGGCATAATGAGATTTAGAGAGGAAAGATTATTTAGAGTTTCTTGTGACTGAAAATCTGAGGAAACATTTGATCACTATGAACTGGTGAGACTACTGAAAAGCTTGGAAAACATTTGAGTACTAAAGAACCATGCATTAGCATTGAAATGTTTGGAAAACACTTAAGTACTATGAACTTGGCGTAACCATTTAAATGCTGGAAATCGTTTGAGCACTATGAACATGGGTAACGACTGAATGGCTGGATATAAAGAACATAGCTAAACCAATGAAAAGATAAAAATCGTTTGAGTGCTATGAACATTGGGTAACGACTGAAAGGCTGGTAATCGTTTGAGCACTACGAACATTGCGTAACTGAAAACTGGAAATCGTTTAAGCACTATGAATATGGCATAACCGCTGAGAAGGATCAGTCATAAACCTTGAGATCTTACTCGTTATTAATCTCGCCATCAAACAGCTGCATTTGTTTATTTCGTGCGAGATTTCAAGGTCTGGACTGGAGTAACATTTTTACTCTAATAGGTTAACAAAATAATTTGTTGGGACTGACATACCAGACCACCAATTGCTGATAATGACAGTTACCGGCGCTCTCAAATTATTTTAAGCACCGAATGGCACAGTATAAAGAACCGTGGCACAAGCTAGCGCAGAATTTTGTAATACCTAAAATAGACCCTTTAATAGTGTGGGTTTTCCTCAGCATCTGATTAACTACCGCATGCATTAAATAAGATAATATGCGCTCAGGATGAAAAACCCTCAATATATTAATCACTTGTTTAAAATGAAGTTAAACTAGTTTACCATCAATATGTTCATTTTGTATCTTTGTCCACAGATAGAAAAAATGAGATTCTTACATCTCTGTATGCGTGCAGTTGCAATAAACATCGTTTGTCAGAACAATGACGATACATAGTCAAAACACAATCAATTTTGCTTATTTAATGCATTAGTTCAAAAGCTAATTTATGTGCGTGGGGAACAATTCTGCCTTAAAAGTATTCACCACCAAGGTTGGACCTTATCCAGAAGATGTACCTGTACAAGTGAAATTTTGTGGAAAACTGTGGAACGTAACCTAAACAGTGTCGTGATGGAGTAAGTATATTAACATTTCATCCGGAAAAGCAAACAAAATTCAAACAAGTTTGACATCTAATTTAAGTTAAAACATTCCATTTCAGCTCAAAATCGAAAATGAATATTTTAAAATAACATCGATGGTATTTTTTGGTAAATAGGGTCACATCCCTATTTTAGGTGAGCGAAAATAGTTCGTCTGAGTAAAATATGAAGATTCTATTATTGAAACATTGTCTGAAGCAAAAAAACCAAAACAAACTTCACTATATATGTTTTGTGCAAATCAGTGTTTCAAAGGACGTCAAAAGGATAAGCATCAGTTAATAAATTCATTCATACAGCAGTTTCTGATTAGAAAAATCCCAGTAATCACCTGATAATAATATCATGTATATTAACGAATTGTTCGATCTTAAAGTGGTATTTAATTGTTAATATTTTCTAAACTGGTCCCCTGCAGAATTAGGTGGCGTAATACACGAGAAAAGTAGAACTGTTACCTTTTTTCACTTAATAATTGAAGAAATCATTCCTGGTATTCCTTAATTAACGCATCGCCATGTGTTAGTCAAACCACAACAAGTGTTGATGAAGAATGCCCAATATTATAGCTGACAAAGCATGATACATCACGTGTTTTAAAGCCGCTCCTATTGGACAGCATGGTTTTATGTTCGTCACCCAGGTGGGTTATTTTGCTTTCTTTAAATAGTACTTTTTACAAATCATTGGATGGACTCAGCAGGTACTGAAACCATACGACGCTCTAACAATTGAGGTATCGTGGCTTTCTTGTGCTAACTGGCTTTGTTATCTTTGCCTTGACGACAGGTCAACTGTAAACCTAGAGGTATGCGGACAACGATTTTAAATGAATGCTGGTGGTCAATCATTTTTCAGTGGTGAATAACTGCCAAATCTTGTTAACCAACTGACTGCTCATTGTGATGCTGTTCAGGCCTGATGCAGGAGAATACCGTGTGATAGAGGACATTGGTTTATAACGGTACATCACAAGCTTGACCTGTATAATGGAGATGTTTTATACATAATAAAATTACCATAGCTTATTTATGGAAATTACAATGATATGGTTTAAAAAAATAAACACTCACGTGAAATAAATTGAGTAACAATTCTAAAAGTGAAATTCTATAAAGAAAATATAATCCATTACCATACTTTCAGTTTACGAGGGATCGTGTTACACTGAGGTTTGTGTATTGTATTTATATGACAAATGAAATCATTTTTAATATTTTCTGCAAAGTTTATATTTCTGTGGAAAGCCTCTTTGTTCCAGTGATTGGGGTAAATTGTACAAAACTTTTACGAAATGTCTATCCCTGTAATATTCTTTCTGGCAACCTATCATCAAAGCATGTTTCACAATTAACTTCAAACGACAGCAGAAACGCTTCTGGGGCAACCTAATTAAATGGTGGATACATTTCACCATCCCAATGGTCATCATACAAAATAGGAAACTAATTGGACCAGTTTTATCAGGGAAAAATACGAGATACGGCGGTTCAGTTTCGATCTTGGGTTGCATTTATCCATAATTTAACCAATCAAGAAAAGTTATTTGGGTACGTTGATACATTTGAGACGATTTTTTTTTATCCCGGTACAACCTTTTCAAATTAGTGTCTTACTGAATTTCTTTAAAAATCCATATATTGTTCTAGAACAAAAGAATTATTCTTTCCAACTGCGTTTGTAACATCTCAAAACGCAAACTGATATTTGCACCGTGTTTTGTCTGTTGCAACCGACGTTTTCATTGTTCGTTGAAAACTTCAGAATAAACCTATATATGGTGTCATTTGTCATAATCCTTTGACAATTCCTTTCAGTTTTTTATACCTATATATCCTTTATATCTCATTGACTAATTCGTTTAAAAATGACATACCTGGTTGGAAAACTCAGAAAACCAACGTAATATCACGAAATAAGGAAAGAAAATTAAAGGTTGTAATATAATGGCGTGAGGCACAAATGTCTCGCTTTATTTGTGTAGAGCTCGTAGGCTCGTTCTGTTATATAATGGTATTGCGCACAACATCTAATTGTACAAACATTATCATGTATTTATTATATCCCTCACCAATTATTTTCGAAAAATAAAGTGAATGCAACTACTTACTATATGCTCAAGTATGAAATATATAAACGTATTTGAGACATATTTTTCATGTTTTTCCCTCCTTTATTTTCACATTCATTTCCTTCATGCCATGCAATGCATTATCATGTATGCCTACTAAAGATATACTTGCAACAACGAAAAATAGAACTGTGGAAGCGAGAGCAACTAAAATAAAAACTGCATTACATCTGAGATCTGAGATCTGGAAATTATTTTTGCTGAAGAAATTTGACTCAACGCCGTTCGCGTCTCGGACATTGTTTCCCTTCATTATGTTGACAATAGTTTTGGTTTGACTTGGTGCTTTACAGAATAGCAACACAAGTAGGTTATTTAGTACCTAGGAAGCTGGCGTCAAGTGCAATGCCCAATGACACAGCAACTTAGCTGACTCAGGCTGGTCCGATGGTAGGAATCGAGACTGCACCAGAACCTTTCGGTCGTGGACGCGGGCGCCCGCACATAGGAACAAGGCCACCCCCACCACCACCCCCACCCCAGATTTCACCTCCAAACATATTTTGGCCTACATTCGTAGAACTTAATGGTTGACCACTACATATTTGCCACCCCCACCCATAATTTTGCGGGCCACTCTGGTCGTGCGTCCGGAAACTAATCGCTGACCCACCGCGGATCCCTTGACAGCTCGTTAACATAATGCTTTCGGTACCACACGATGAAATGTGTCCGATAAAATACATCCGGCATTTACGTAGGAAAAGTAAATTATTATCACAGTAATGCGAACTTGATTACTAAATCTCATCGAGATGTAAGCATCAGAAAATATGGATTATTACGAGATGCGAAGAGTCATAATCCAGATTTTTATTGCAAGACGTGATAAGAATTTCAATGATAATGATATTTTATATGCCAATCAATTTGAATATAATTTTTTTTTCCAAAAATTCCAAAAGGAACTGAAAAAATGCCATTTAAACATTACTGATACAAACTTCATAAACGGAATTTTACGGTTTTGCGCATGAATATCAGTTTTAAATATGAAGGTGTGAGTACCAATGACCACTCATTTTCACTATCATTGTTACGAATACGAGTTCCACGTATACTCAAATATGATACAGAATTATTGTGCAATTTTGCATCAAAGAAGACATAACTAGCTGAATATTTAAAAACATTTTTTTTTTCAAGCCCGGCTGATAACGTTTGCACCGTTTCTGGTGGGACATCTTCAGGACTCACAGGTTCAGTTCCCATAGTAAACCTATGCAAACGCTCATGATCAAACCTATATTTATCAGTATATATGATGCCTGGATGTCAGCTTCTGTGTAGACGAAAGGATATGACTCGCGCGGCATTTTATGGACCTGCATGTGTTTGAAACGTGCTTTCAAGTCCGCACGAAAAAGCCAGGTGCTAATTTTAGTAATGAGTGTTCCCAACTCAAGACTATTAATGGACTGAAATTCCATTAATAAAACATGTTTCTATTTTTTTCACTTACAACTGGAATAAACTCTCAAAAGATTCTTTTTTCTTAAAAAATAACTTACATTATTAACCAATTATGGCCAGCCAAACCCATATTTACTCTATTTTATGTTCACCCATTTCCAGGCTGGTTACCATTTTTTACATACAATTAGTACTGTGTGTCCTTAACAGTCTCCGATTGGGACTTCGTATTGGAATGACAGCATTATTTTAACAGTTATTTACAGCTGGATTGGAAAAAATCGTTGGAAATTGAAGATGCAGATTTGAGAAAGTTCTTAAATGCCATTCATTTCAGCTTGTACATCAAGTGAGAATACGGATTATATTGTTCAAACTTGTTCAGTTTTAACAAGGAAACAATGTGGGAAAAATATTTTCAGCCTCGTTAGAGAGTATGGTAAATCGGAATCATAAAACGACAGTATCGCTTTTTAACAGTAAAATTTTGGCTCATTCTTTGGGTAGACAATTGACTGGTGTATTACACAAAACAATATCCTCAACGTTTGAAGAGAAATATTGTTCTAATTATTCTATGACTGAATCGCACATATATAGTCAGCGTAACCTGTCACGATTTTAAGTACTGTTGCCTCATGATAGACATTCTGTTGAGCTATTTATAGTACCAACAAATTTACTGCAGCTTGCATGTGCTTAGCAACACACAGAACATGTGGCTGGAACTTAAAACATCTGCATAAGAAGACACGAGCTGGGTATATAACCAAATATATGCGTGACCACTGGCAATGATGACACTCGCCGATCTAGTACAGGGATGCACAATACGTCGATCGTGATCGACCGGTCGATCGCGAA
>QKMX01134126.1:0-10500 GCA_003401595.1 Venustaconcha ellipsiformis
ATATATAGATATATATATATGCAGGCCGAAGGAAGTGAAAATCAGGTGTGAAAACAAATAAACATGCGCATACGAAGACGCGTGTAACAAATACATGCAAGGATGATTCAAGTGTATAAATCGACAGAAAGGAACACACTCACACACATACACATGCAAATACAAAGAGTACGGTCCATGAAAACATTTTATAGCTTACATAAGATTTAAAGTAAGACAGCGCTTTGACATGTCGAACAAGGTGGAATATAAAATTTACATTGAGGTACCTTAGCCAAACTTTGAGTTGCATGTATGAATGAAACTGCGATCAAGTAATTCATCAGCGCTGTCCCTTTCTTCGGAACATCTTATTTTCTACCCCAAAAAGTCTGGGTGAGGCGGCAATATTGTTGCATCTTTAAAACTACATACTAGCTATATAGTTTTATTAGATGTTTTCAAGTTTTGACAATGTGTTTGGATTATACAAGCAATCAACACTGTAACTCAGTAGCTTTGGCAGTACAAGAACAAAATGCCAATCAAAGTTAACCTGTCACGATGTGATAGATACTAAATCGTTCTTGTTGTTTGCTGTCAATTCACCATCGTCAGGCAGATGTTTTAAATGTGAAGAAAAGGTGAGTGTACGTATAATTCAAATGAGTAAGCTTTAAAATTTTTTTTTTAAAAATGTCATGTACTTTTTATGCGATTTTTGGGCTTTTAAGTTGAAGTAAACAGAATATAGTTCATTTGTTAGTATATTCTTACATCCTTTCAGACGATATTCTTCGTTTCCTTTGGCAACTTTTTATTGATACATTGCATAAAAAATTAGGTTTTTGCATAAACTAAATACAAAGAGGTAGATAAAAAAGAATACCTGTTAGGTATAAGATTAACTAAATACAAGCGGTAATAACTAAATACAAGTGCTGGTCATGGGTGGGGTGGGTTTTTTTTTTAATACTAGCCCATAATTGAACACGCGGGAGATTGTATAGGGTTACACGGGAAATCCTATGGTAAATGGGTCAACGGGTTTAACATGCGTGAGACTCTATGGAGTCTAAAGATGTTTTCAGTCAAAAGTTGTATAAGGGTCAAAAGTGTTTATAGTGTTAAACGGGAATGGATAGCACAAACAAGCACAAAATACAACATACAGAAACATTTATGGCAATGATCAAAATCTCAGGATTTTACTGAGCAGGTTGGTTCTGCAAAGGCTCGTTGGGTTTGTCAACCAAAGTGAGTTAACGTGTCATCTCACCGGTCTTCTCTTCCTTAAACTTCCTTTCACAGAAGGGCCCTCTTCAGACAGATTCTTCTCTTCCATGGGGCTGTATCACTGTTTCTGCTAATGGACCATGATGATCTGATATACATTAGGCAGGACGAGTTAAAAGTATCCCCGATACGAGTGTGATTGCGTCTATAATTGCAAACATTGTATACATCTTGCACAGTTCTCAGAAAAGTTGAAATAATAGGATAAAAACTTGTATATATAGCATACGGGCGGATTTAAATGGATTGAAATACCAATCAAAATGCGCCTCACAAAATCAAGTGAGAGCGGGGTGTCTCTCTTTGGATCAGAAGATAGCTGTTGCGTGACGTCACATTTAGTATATAGGCGGTATATGTATTGGGATGCGCTTTTTGCGGTTAGATGGTATTACAGCTACGATAGCAACTGTAATGAATTACAAAAAGATGATTTTAATTTGGATTAAGCGATTTTTAGGTATCTGTGACAAATGTATCAGACTTCCTTACGACAGCTAACGAGAACGAAACCTTCACGTGTCAAGCATTCCAACCCTTCCATTACCACATCTACGCAGGCAGCCACTGCAATACCAAAAGCAGTTACTACTTCTACTACTAGTCCTAATACTACTGCTACTACTACTACTACTAAAGAAATAATAGAAGAAGTAGTAGAACATGGTAATGGAAAGGGTTTAAGGCAGTTAAAAATCATGATGTCAAGTCCATGAGTTTGCCAAAAAGCAACTCATGGTTCTTTGCAGGACCATCCACAAAAGAGATAATACTCAATGGTTTCAGATTCAAGTAAAACCTTTTTGGCATTATTAAATCGTGTGCGTTTGTGCGTTGTGAGTTCATGTTTATTTCTCCGAAGTATAACGATCAAGGCACATAGACGCTGGCGTCTTCCTTGGTATGTTCTTTTTTGAATCATAAAATTGTGCACCACAACGCAGAAATAAATTTCTTCTTTCTTTCTTTTCAATATCTGTTCTTTTTGAATATCCTCACTGGTATAGGTTTCTCCTCGTCTTGTGTTTCTTCTAGTTGTCTGGATTTCTTGCATTTTTTGACTAGGATGGGTTCTTCATCTACTATTTCTGAAGGCCTCTCCTTCTCTTGCTTCTTCTTTTCTTGTTTGTTCTCTTTTTTCTTAGGACACTCCAAATAATAATGTCCTTTTTCCGGACAAAGATAACTGACGTCTTTACCTTTGTTTTTTTTTTTCTCATACCGTTCCATTGCCTTGACGACATAAGCATTATGGAGGTCAATGTCTGTGCTCCTGACAGATATAGAAAATTTCTTGACTTTTATCTCGTGAGTAAGAAGTCTGTTGTTTTCTCTGAGAAATACTTTCGTATGGCTCTCTACAAATTTCTGACCAGAAAGGCGATTTGTTTTGACTCTTCCAGCATCACAATTTGACAGCTAAATTAATATTTTTAAGGTGAGACACCACCCTATGTATAGAGACACTGTGTGTAAAACGTAGTGAAAAGAAAGTTTGCAATCAAGATGAAACAATCGCTCAATTCCACTGCGAATCTAGAAAAAGAGGAACAGCCAACAACATGCCGTATCAGCTCACACACAAGTTAAGGTGTTGGATCGTGTCCATGGAAGTGATTTCAAACACGAAAAGAGTGAGACTGAATCAAAGTCCTTCGTTTATGTCTGAAGACCAAGAGAGTCCAGATCCACCTCAGAAGAGTTCGTTCGGTAACTCACAAAAAGTTATTATCACATTCGAGAAAAGCAAAACCTAACATCGAGAAAATTTTAAAGGCATATAGAGTTGAAGCCCGAAGTGCTACTCGAGAAAGTAGAAGGTTCTATCACCGATTTGTGGGATTCCTTGCTAGAGACTCTGAAAAGATAATGTCAAGTGAAAGAGGATGATCGTTTGAGACTCTCCGAGTCCATCCATCCATCACGATAATTTCAAGTCTTACTTTGAATCGAGTTTAGCACACCTGCATAATTGACGTCGTCTGAAAACTGAAACGTTCAACCAATTAAAAAACGAATTCAACATGACGGACAGAAAAATGGAAAAGCCACACTTCATACGACTCACCTTTCACCTCCTACAGGTAGCAAGCCACGCAAAGTGTTATTGGTGAACGGACTTTGTAGTCCCAAATGCAGTATCGTGCAAACACACTTGCAATACCACATGTCTTAACCCTTGCAACTTTTGTGGGTCAAATATATGCTGACAAGAACAAAACAACACCAGAATGGAAAAGAACATGGGAGAACATTAGGCAATCTGACAAACAATGAAATTACGCATAACTTTACAGCAGACTTAACGTTAGAGACTATTTGTTGAATTCCTGGAATGTAGAAGGTTTAAGAAGTATTGGCTCCTTGTTATGCATTAAAAGTGTATCCTCAAGTGGTTCTCAAGCGTACTGCACTGCATTAAGAAAGGAAGATTACTTTTTCTTGACGATTACCGACAAGGGAAAGATCTATCTATTTAAGTCACGTAAAATTGATCACTGTTTTTCATATTTAATTGTATACATGTATCCAGGGTAACCGATGCTGTTTGGGGACAGTCTTGTGGTGTTTTACGATAGTCTTGGAGTGTCTTGGGACCGTCTTGGGGTGGCATGGGGTATTCTTGAATGTCTTTAGTCGCACCACTACAGTCCAGAGACGATCAAGCCTTTCGCGTGACTACACTGGATCCGTACAAAAGTGTCTGCAAAAACCACCAAAGTGTCAATCACCCTTTAGAATAAGTGGCCTAAAGTGTGATCTAATAAAGAGTGCGACTTCCAGACCACAATAGTTCACCATACAGACACGCTGAGCTCCAGTATAGGCAAAGGTTTCAAGGAACAGTCATCAAGAAAGATGATGCCTTTGAGATACAAAGCGTGTGATGGATCAGCTATTTAAAGAATGAAAATTTCACGTGTTCTTGCCTGACTATTGCGATTGTGCCAGTCCACTGAACACGTTAAAAAAATGCCTTAAGATAGGGAAGAATTATCCATTCCCAATGTTTTAGCTAGGACAGGATTTATCTTCTTGGAACACGGATACAAATACAGTGCTTCAGTTGTAGATTGACGGAACTACGTGTCTTTGATGATTTACCTATCCTGGAACATTCTAGTTGCTGTTCGCACAGTCATTACCATTCTTTGGCCTTTCCACTAATCAGATTATGGTACCTTGGAGAAGACAGTACAGTTCTCCAGGTATCAAAAGAAGATTCCTAAAGACAAGCATTAAAAAGGGAAGACTTGCAAGGCCGATGCTTTATTGTGAACACGAACTCCGGCCTAGAAAAATCAATAATTCAGCACAGCAATTGAGTGAGGGACTCACTGCACGATTCAATTACAGTATTATGCTGTGTCTTGAGATCAGATCGATATCGTAGTCTGCGATATCATCGATGCAAAATGGCCTTGCCGATAATCTACTACTGCCATGAAAAACTATGCAGTTGATGTGAACATTGACATTGATGCTGCTAATGTGCATTACACTCTAATAGCGCAAGTGATGCAGTATGACCTTTCTGTTTTACTGGTAAAATGATTCCGTACATTTACCTACCTTTGTACATGAAAGCTATTCAGCATGACAAGTCTGCTCCAGTGTCAAAAGTGATGCGGTGCATATTCCTACCAACCGATCTCATTCGTGCATGTACAAACAGCTCTAGATACATCCATCTCAACAAAATGCGCCCTTTACAAAAGATTACACGTTTTCTGTGGATCTGCCTGACTATTGTAACTTTTTGAAAGTCGATTTCAGACTTTTAAGATGAAATGGTCGAAGTACTTTGATGGACCTACGCACAATGAATTAGCCACAGCTGGATTTATCTACTTGTGAGAAGGACAGTAGAGTGTTTCAGTTGTGATGTGACACTTCTTGAATCGGAGTATAATTGACACATCTTACATGAATGATACAAGATGGTCTCTGCATTGCTTCTACCTTCCATAGGTCTGACCAAAATAATATCATATTCATGGATAGAATAAAGGAGAACATTTTAAGTTTACCTCTGAAGCTACCTGAACGATTTACAGAAAGCTTGTCAAGATACAGAAGAACTACAAAGAATAATTGCATTCTTTTCGACAAAGATGTTTCAAGTTCTCGTACATCCAGGATGTAACAGCTTTCATTCTTTCAAAACTATTAATAGTATCAGACCTTGACCAACTATCTACGAATCAAAAGATTTGCATTTTACTAATTCTACTGACAATGTTGCAGCGGAACAATTGTTTTAAAAGACACCCCACCAAACGTAGCCGATTACAAAACACGTTTGCATGAAGCATCGCTTCAAGAAGAGACTTCTTTTCACTGCATATGGTGTGTAAGTTACTGAATGATCCTGATAGATATCACTTATCATCCAGTACAGTTAGCAAACCTATGAATATATTCTTCAAAATAGGGAGATAACTGTGAATGACCAGTTTAGAAGAGCACATTCAGAATCTGCATTTAGATTTGCGTGTACGGATTTACAAAGAATTGTATGATTCAATTGAAAAGCACACTCAAAATCAATTATCGATTTTGAAACGATGCTGATTTCCGTATAACACGAAAAGCGATTATTTTCGGAGACTCTATGATCCACAGAAACTGCAGGGTGGATGTAAAAGCATGCCACCAAGCCACGACCTTTATCAGCATTGTTTCAACAGATTCTGTGAAGGAAGGCAGTGAAAGTAATCAGACCTAAGATGATTACCAAAACCTGTTACAATATTTGCTTCCATTGAATTTTGGACATTTGGGTTGGTGTGTGTGTGTGTGTGTCTGTGCGTGTGACTACGTTTCTCGGATTTCGTTTATCAGCAGATTAATTGCAGACTAGTTAAGGACATGAAAATACATCATGGTCACTCCTCTAACGATACACTCTTTCTGTTAAAAGTTTTGCTATTTTAATCGATACTTCTCTATCTGTGTGAAAAAAGGATTTGTTGCACTTTATTGACTGTTCATGCTTACAAAGAAGCGTGTGTAGCATGCGAGGTACGCGAACACTGGAAAGAAGTAAGTAATGGAATGGATATTGTTCCGATGTCTGGTGGCAACGAGCAACCAAATATGCTAAAATTTGTATCAATGGAACTGATTCAAGAAAAGAAGTTTACTCAGGACCAGAAGTATACATGATATTCAATACCACGTTAGAAGCCAGTCGCAAAGAAATCTTACCATAGTTGACTTTGACAGCACGTCAATTGCTTCAAGGTTACATCAACATTTCTCAACAAACCAAACGCTTTTTGAAACGCATAAAGTGGCGATGTCACAACTGGCTAATCTGACAATCGATATTAACAACCCTCTCAAACAAAACCATTCATTTTGAAACACGGAGGCAGTGATTCACTAGGCCGTGGTATCGTTAGTTCCTTCTTACAACCATGAAAATATCCTTTCCCAACAAAAGAAGATCCAGTGCACATCACATGAGAAAGAAGAGTCCAAAGAAGAAGAGGAAAAAGTCGCCACCCACTTATACCAGAAGGAGACACATCACATACATATTCCCAAAACCAAAGCCACTCTGCGATGGTGTATTCTGCAGCCACTTCTACTTCGTCCTTTACCATGATGATTACCATGCCGATTTAACGCGCGTTTTCTAATTGGATGAAGAGCTTGAAATCCATTTCTAAAAGAACTTCTTCTTCTCTGGCGGTGGTTGAACAACGTTTTTCTGTGCTTTTTTGCTCTTGAAAGAATAAACATGACTCCAAAGAAGTGCAAATGATTCTTCTTGGCGTACTCTCAAGAAACAAATAAACAATAGAAAAAAGAAACGGACTGCCTTCTCACTTTGCAACACATTGAGATGCGTTCTCGGTACAAGTAAAATCGCATCCACCTAAGCGAAAACAAATTCAAAAATCTTCGAAAGAAATTATGTTGTTTGAATGTGTTGAAAGGAAAGGTACATTTTTCCAAGTTACAGAATAAGGCTTAAAAAAAATAGAAACGTGCTTCGTCGAATGGTAAGAAAGACAATTCCCATCAGTCAAATGAAACAGACGCTGCTTCAACGCTGAGGATTTCGTCCCGTACTGATAAGACTCTTACTAAAAGTGGTTAACTTTTGTTACGATCGATTATCAGACCACTTTTGGATGAGTCATGAGCTGCGGAAAAAGAAAAAGGAAGATAAAAGGTTATCTTATCTTGAAAAGAAGCAATTATAACGTGTCCAATGGAATCTCATGGAAAGACGAAATCTGACTTTAGTTCTCTATAAATAATAGATGGAACTCTATCACTGGTTACGAAATTACCTCTGAGTTCAAATCTCACCGAGATGAAATAGTTACAACAAAAAATACAGTCGCTGATGAATCGATCCGATTTGTCAGAACGGAGAAAACTCATTGGAAAGGTCAAGTATTTACAACGTCTTAAACTCTTGTACTATAAAGCTTTAGACGAAACAGCTAAACCGACTCTGTAAATTTCAGAGCGATCATGAAAAGCAAACCCGACATTACTAAGATAGACGCGGTCACAATAATGAAAGAATAAGAAGACACACGAGACTTTTTCAAACTCCGTCTGCTCACATACCCACTTCGATAGCATCTTCCTTGTTGACACTTTCTAATACTTTCAGACGAGAAGAAATAAAAGCCTGTGTCAAAAAAGATGATATCAACATGTTCTTCGGCAGAAGAAGGAAGAAGAAAAAAAAACCGAAGGGAAAATAAAGGCATCAAGAAAATAAAACGACCCATTCACAACCACTGTCTTCAACATCTGTGATTCGTCGGACACGTCAGGTAACCTCTATACCACACAAATCTAAGTGTTGTATCGGTGACTTGTTGGTAACTATTTATAAGTCAATCTGTTGGAGACCATTTTATCTAACATTTATTATGACCCTGCTTATGCTGCAGAGGAGTTTAAACAATGCATCATGCTGCTAAAACATTACGTTTACCCGAGTTGAGAGGATAGCTACAAAAGCAACTATAATGACCATGAAAGAAACCCGTTAGGTAGAATTTTATCCAGTGTCGTCTGTCTCCTTCATTCTATCATCGAATTTGAAGTTAAAGAACAGACAGAAGATTACATCGATTTGAATAATAGTCATTTGTACTTCAAGGTCAAAGATCTCAATGTGGACAACACCAACCCAGTCGGCTATGTCAAATTAGTTTCCTTCAACAATTTCATTTATTCTATGTCCAGCAAGGTGGATTTGTACTTGAAGAACAAACTCGTTAGCAACAGCATTATTACTTACCCTTATCGAGCGTACGACGTTGAAAATCTCGATGTGAATTGTATTTTGTGTACGGGATGTTTTCCTTCATGTACGTCCATTATACATATAAAGCGATGAGTTCGTTACTGTGCACAAAAGAAGTGCAGAATAATAGAGTAGTGAAAAGAATCGGGGTACTTTATTGGCTACCAGCGAATGATGTGATTCCAGAAACAGCATTACGGGCTCTCAGTGCTCGAGAATGGGGTCTTGACACAAGCTGGAGCCTGAAGAGAGGTGACAAGAAAGTAGTTTTACTTTTAATCTGGGACACCAAAATATAAGACGATACTGACAAAGTTAAGGTTACGTGGGAGGCGCCAGTTCTCAGTAAAAAGGATATGGTAGAAAGTAGGAGCGATTGCGAGCTATTAAGCACTTGTCGGCCTAACTAGATGAACCAGCCATTAGACCAATATCCACATCTAGTCACCAGCCTGGTAAACTGACAAGAACTTTCCCGAACCATACCAGTAGATTACAACGGCGGTCTAACGCAGACCAGGAAAGACAGAACGACGAAGGGAACCGGAAATATCCTTCGAATACGACAAAGCATCCACCTGCGTTAGCAAATCTTATCATTGGGTGGAAGAAGAGGAAAAAGCAGAAAATACCGATCCAGATATCCAGCAAATTTTAGATATTGGATTCCATAAAGTATTAACAGAAAGAAAAAGAAAGCTGGCCACTTCGTTAACGTGGTGGTGCGTATCATTAGTCGCTACTACAGAAACATTCAACAAGGATCCTATTTCGAGTTTGATCGATATGGCAGAACAACTCATGGAAATGCACCATTGGGTCCAGTTACAAGAAATAAAGGCCAATGAGTCAAGGAGTAATGCTGAATACGTGAAAGAGACTATCAGCAGAGATAAATTCAGCTGTCCGCTGCAGTAATAAACAACCCTTCTTAGGGTTACGATCAAATTGCCATAGGGTTTTCATTTTGAGTTCGAAAACTATTTTGATCAAACCATTCCAGAAGTAAGTTGAGTCTTTGGAACACCGTTCTATAATAACTCTGTAATAATATGACCTCGTTGCCACCACAACAAAAATTGAGGGTTATTTAACCGAGTTTGGAATTTAAATTTGTAATTTTGAATTTGGATGTACACGAAATTAATTTTTACATTTGTACAGAATAGGAAACGTTTAAAACTTGACCATATTACAATTGTTGCTGGCACAAAATTGTATGTTAGGCAATGCCCAGTTTTAGAGAATTTAAAATAAATTGATAATAGATAAGTTTATGGCGTTTCAGAAATATTCCAGCCGACGTTTGGTGTCTCCAGCAAGACCATTTATTGCTTGGCCTCGGAGAGGTTTGTGAGATGCACACAAAGAAAAGCCCACAAACCGTGCTTGTAAGCTGGACTAAATGTCGTCATGTGGGTGGTCATTTCTTACACGAGGTGACTCATTATTTTAATCCCCAAACAAGACTAGCAGGGGTAAATCGACTGGTAGTGGATCACAACATTAAAATCCCAGAAATGAGTATTTTTGATGCACTCAAATTAGGGTTTAGATACTATTTAGTTGCGGTTCCATTCAAGATCAACTAATTTTCGAACATGGTCGAATCGCAGAGCACAGTTATGCACCCTAAGCCGTTTTAGAAGGGAAGAGTCTACACTTCAAACAGCTAAAATCCTGGTCAAAGAAATAACGCCAGAAAAAGCTGGGAAAATAATGGCTACCTGAAAGGAGGGGAAAAAGAAAGAAAAGGAGAGCCAGAAGAAAGAAAGGGCTTTCAGTGCCTCAGTACCAACTGGAAGAAGATCCAGGTAAAGTTAAAAAATTATGGTCATCCAGACTGGATTGATATTGAAGAAGTAGAATAAAACCACCCATATATCAAAAAACGAGAGATACTATTCAATCCTAGCCATATGTGTTTGTCAGTGTTGCAT
>QKMX01134234.1:0-10109 GCA_003401595.1 Venustaconcha ellipsiformis
CAAGCAAGGCAGCTGCTAGTACCATTTTTATAATTCCTTGCATGCATGACTCAGCTGGAGTTTGAACCCGCAACCACCTGCATCCAAGCCAAATGCTCTAACCACAAGCCCACCTTAGTGTTCTATTATCTGATGTAAAATTAATTTTATTTGCATAAACAATTTGATGCCTTTTGTCACATTGATGTTCACATTTGAGCTATAAAGATTCTTTCTTACACTAGGAATAGACCATCCACAAAGTTTGGCAAATAAAGATGGTGGAGAATTTAAATTATTGTGCAGAAACCATTTTTCTTCTCAAGTCAATGACTTTGGCCTTTAAACTCTGAAATCAATAGAGTTCTTACTTACAACAACTGCAATGTAACAAATCATTAACAATGTAACCATAACTGGTTGAAGCCTGTGGCAATTGTACAGAAACTATTTTTGTCCTTTTGTAGTTAGTGACCTTGACATTTGAGATTTTGACCCCTAAATCAGTAGAGTTCTTCCTTACCCCAAGTGGAGTTTACTGTGCAAAACTGATAGATGGATGATTGACAACACAACACACTTAAGTACTGCCTTACGGCAGACACATAAAAGTTTTAATGCATATTTTTTAATGATTTCTAACTGTGCTGAACTTCATTATTATACACATCTCATTCATCAGAAATCTTGATATTTAAGTCTGTTCACGCTGTTTGAAATCTGACCAAAAACAGTCTCTACAATGATAACAAATTCTGCCATCAGATTTAAGATCACCTTTTTAACAATGTGTGGATCTCTATCTATTATTGAACTCTGTGAGACCTAGATTATATATACCTATATTCAAGGTTTTATCAAAATCGGATCAGCATAAATATAGCCTCCATAGTGAAAACAATTTAACCCAATCAAATGCAAGATTTCCCAATATCTCGTTCCTTATTTAACTTGTACGAAATCTTAATAGTACAAGAACATCAAAATTGAATCAGACATACACTCAAAAGTGGTACAAGCTCAATCAGGTACTTGGGTTTCCCAAGTCAATCAAATCAATCTGTATGTCAAATAGGATAACAGAAGACAAATTTATTATATTTTATATTATTATTCTACTGTCATGTGTTGTTGGATGATATAATCAAATTATTAAAGAACTGTACCCATTGCTTAAAAGCTGTCAAAATCCAGAATAATTTTTAAAATGTAGTAACAAAAAAAAAACTATTAGACTCAGACCAATGTACGTTTTTTGCATTTCTAAAAATTCACATGATTTTCTTAAGGTGCAATCCACTGTACAGGTTTAGTAATTTTTTAAATAGTCAAACTAGATTATTTTATCTGTAAAACACAAATGCCCCAAAACTTCTACATCCAAAAAGTTTTAAAATTTATACAAATTTAAACACATGCCATAAAAGCATGAAATTTTAACTGGGTCTTCATCATATGCACAATTGAATTTTACTTGAATTTTTTGCTAATCATGCAAAAATTTTGTGAAAACTTTCACAAAAGTCAAGAAATTTGTTTCAAAACAATCAGCAAAGACCTAAAAAATTAAATGGACTCATCAGCACACATAAAAAAATATATCGACTAAACTTTGTCAACCCCAAACTAAGAAAGTTTTGTCAAATAGTCTGTCCAAAAAGCTAAAAATGTAAAATAAATAAAAACCGGAAAAAATTATTGAATAACTTGAAATGTTATAAAAAATATTGATGCAAATGTGTATGCAAGATTTAATGTCTACAATAGGTGGCTTTTGTACAATCTTTATACTACAACAAGCTTTTCAGAATGAGAATGAACTGACCAAAACATCAGTATTAGTGGTGGTATAATATTGTGGCATATATTTACCATATATACTGTAAGTCATGTCAAACTTTAAACATGGAACCTGATCTACCACCCCTGTGCCAGTAGACCAGGGTCTTTGAAGCTTGCTCTACTGATTACTACTAACAAACTATATAGAACAAGATAGTCAAGTGCAGATCAGGGTCTATGCAGTTTTGCCCAACTTGTAAGCAAGTATATATAGTAGAGATACAAACTAAACTATCCACTGGCACTTGCCATTGTCTTTAGAATCAACTTGTCTGCATAATGTTATAGTTATGGCATACTTAGTTCAATGACTATGAACCAATGTGGCAGTAACATCTCTTGGGTCAGTGGTTCTTGTTGGGGTTTTCCCAGGTTCTTCCTCTTCCACATGTTATACTGGTCACCATATATATAGCCTATCTCATGCTAAATGGCATTAAACCCAAGACCACCACCACCAAACCAATGAACAAAAGAAAACAAAAACCAGTATATTGTCAGCATATACTTTAATATTGATACAAACACAATGATACATGTCATATAAAATCTTGAAACTGTACAAAGCTCATAATATCAACCCGCATACACACTACAATGCTTAAATACATAATGCTGTTATAGGTATTTAAAAAACATTCTTATAAAAAAAAAATTAAAAAAAATCGCTTTACAAATTTCAGTTCTAAAATTATGAAATTTGCAATCCTCAGCATGATAGTCCGTCAGGCTAGGTCCTTTAAGACATCACTAGTAGATGTGTTAAGACGTCACTAGTAGATGTGTAAACATAAAAAAACACGAAGGACTTTTTGTGTAACAATTTCAATTCATATCTTGTATTGGAGAAAAAAAAATTTTTTTATTTTATTTAAAATTAATATTTTTCAGACCAGGTTGCTTACATATATATAATGAAGAAATCATATGCCTTGTGTATGAAGATACTTTTTCTTTGTAATATCTACACTTTTTTCTTTGTAATATCTACAATCAGAACATTCATTATGATATATTACTATGTGGATACTATATTAACTGAAATATTTTCTCCCTCGACCTGGACAAAAGATATTATGCATCAAAGCTAAGCCGGTTAATGAATTGTTGGTACTGACATCACTGGTATTTCTGTCTATATATAACCAATGATTGGCATTATAATTCTACTTTACTAGTATTCAGATATGCAAGGAACAAGACTCCTACCATTGCTATATATTTACTTAGAAAACTATCTCTCTACATTGTAAGTATTGTCTTTTTAAGTTTATGGAAGTTTTTTTCTGAAAGTTTTCCAATTAAAAATGAGTTCCTAAATCACTCCTCCCCAATGTTTGTGAATGTTAAAAAATTGTATGTTTGAATATGTGCAACATGACAGGTAAGTCCTACCTTCCTTGGACTAAACATGTTTTCAAAAATCTATTTGCAAAGATATATATTTTACTTTAATGCCAAATCCCCTACCCTAACAGCTTGCCTTATTTAAATTTAATCTAGATAGCACCAAATATATGCAAAAAATGATAACAAAAATGTTTTAAATAGATTCTTATATACAACTGGTTGTTGCCCTAAAATATAATATTGATAAAATTATTAAAAAAGTAAAATATCAAATCTCAAGAAAATCTCAACAGTCTACCCTAATTCTTGCTGGGCTGCAGCTTTTCTGGACTGTACATTGGTAACAAAAATAGAACGACAACTTTGTGCTGTCATTTTGAATTCTAAACATACAATGAATCAGAAGGCAATACTAATAATCAGAACATTCATTATAATATATTACTATGTGGATAATATCCTATAAATACCCTATAAATTTTCAATGAAAATATTACGTGCTAGTTATTGACCATTTTAGACAGCAACATCCTTTGAGGTACAATTACACTATAATACAGTCAATGAAAGAAAATTCAATATAAAAAATTGGAGAAAATAATCGCATCAAATAACAATCCTGGATTAGGAAAGAGTATTTCTGAAGTCCAAAAGTGTAAATGGTCATTAACAATGACTGGCTCTCCATCTATCACATACAAAGGCCCATTGTGGGAAATTTTCAGGTTGAAATAATTGAAAATTTCTGCAACTCAGAAAAAAACGACAAAAAATGTTAATCTTAATAAATGAACAAAATAAGCTTGATCATTTCAAATCATGTGAGGCTTTCTTCATTTTTTATGGCTTTCCAACCTGAACATCAGAAATTTAAAAAGGACAATTTTTTTAAAGAAGTGTAAATATATCCACAGGCTTTAAAAAAGTCAAATATCAACATCACAAACACTTGTCTTAATATGGACTACTAGCCAAGTCCCGTGTCAAATATTCCTCTTGTCTACAAGCTCAGGAAATTCAAAACAACCCAAAATTAAAAACTAAACTAAAAATTCAACTTAAAGGACTTTAACTTTAAAACTTTAAGTTTAAATTTTGCTGTATTTCTAGTAATGAAGCCCTGCTACAGCCATATATATTTATTTTAATGAGCTATTTTCTGAAAAGTATCTTTACCCTGATTAGCAAATTACAGGTTGTCAGACTGATTAGTTTACCCTGTGTTACATGCACTCAACATATATCTCAGGATTGGTTAACTCCCTCTTACAGCTGCCACCACAGCTAAATACTGCTACAAACTTCCAGAATGCCGTTTTTTTTATTAAACCTTACCTTCAAAATAATTATCATAAAATAACAGATAATACCAAAGATGTATCACCTAAGCGAGCAAATTAAATTCTGTCATAGTCCAGGTATAGATATTTTTGGAACAAATTCAATGCAAAAACCCCTCAAAAATGACATTTCAATACTAAGCTAGCATTAGGATAAAAAAAAACAAAAAAACATTTGTGCAGGCTGTGGCATTGTTTGCACATCAACTCTTGATCATTCTGATGCACCCAAACAAATACACTCAAGTCTGTCATACACCAACAGATGAGGGTCCACCCAGTTCATTCTACAAATGATTACATGCAAACAATAAACTGCAGATACAATATGCAATTGTCACAACAGGTTTCTAGGTGTGCTGTGCTCACAACAAGAAAATGGAAATACATTTTCTGACAACTACATATTGACAGGAAGAATCAATGCATATGTAATTACTTGAGGTAAATTAATTACTATTCTGACTAAAATTGAGGTCTCAAACATAATGACAAATAAACACTTATGTTCTTTTGACTTACCAACTGATCAATTATTTTACCACTTTCACACTATGAAAGTGAGGTGCATCATTTCGAACAAAGTTTCTAATCATATCTCTCCCTAATGCAAAATGCGGTAATTTATCTGATCATTTCTACAAAACAATGTACCAGGAATCCAAAGACTGCAGAATGTAAACCTTTATTTGCAAATGTCAGATCAACTTACAAAATCTCAACTTGGATCTTATTAAGTACATTATCTATTTGAACTCTGATAAATTCATCTCTACTTTTAATTAATCTGTCAATTTATATAAAATTTTTATCATTAATGATATTAACAGATACTGTAATTTCCTTTTTAAGACTCCATCAAATTATTACTTTAAAATGGAAAGAAAATTAAATAGAATCAAAACTCTTGATGATGGTCTGAAAATTTGTCTGCTGCAACACATTCAAAAGAAAAGATACAATTGATAAAATGGACAGAAACAAAGAAAAATTAAAGAAAACTATTGACATAAGCAATGTAAAAATTGTCATCAAACAACACAAGCACCACAATATGATATAAATACATGGACAAATTCTATTTTTAAGCAGAAAACATCAATACAGTACTTTGTAATTCACAGATCAATGATGTACAATACATGCCTTTACATGCAAACATAATATTAGTAATAATCATAATGCTCTTGTCTTATAAAATAGACATAAATGTCCAAATGTACTACAGATGAGGCAACAATTTCTTAAATATATCCAAACTGCCAACAAGAATGCCAAAAGTGACATACAAGATAGTTAAAATTCTAGCTAACACCCTTCTATTTGACCCATCATATAATTTTATTAAACTCCCAACCAGTAATACTCAAAGTCAGTGAATACCAATAATTAATTATTGACTACTGATATACCAAAGAGAATTCAGTTACCCAGGCAACCTGCTGATAAAATCCACTGGCAGCGAAAAGGATGTTTCTTAACTACAGTTCACCTTGCTTTTGCTTATCACCTGATATGATGTACTGCACGTGTGAGTCACTGAAAATTCATCCAAAATTTGACCCAAATAAGAAATCAAATTCATCCAAAATTTTACCCAAATAAGAAAAAAAATCAAATTCATCGAAAATCTGACCCAAATAAGAAAATAAAAATCAAATCTCCAAGGTCATAAAAGCATCCTGTTGCTCAAACTCAGACCCAATTAAAATTATGACATAACTGGTTAATGTACAATACAAGCATGAACCAATCCAACAGAAATCTGAATATGATTGGCTAATGTACAATTCAAGCATAGACCAATCAGATATTAGAAATTTGATCCAAGACTGACTTCTTGATCTTTATGTTTATTTAAAGCATGTTTACATTTATTGATGACACTGGTTTCCATCAGAAATGATTGACATATACAGAATATTTCTTATAAAGTATTTAAGAAATAATATTACTGCCATGGATGCATCTGCACTTCAAATTACTTTTACTCAAGTTCACTAATTTTATTCTGGTGCAAACGAGATTCAACATGATGCAGACTTGATATTTTTTCATACCATATATGTACACTAAAAACAAATCAAAATACTATATTGGATTCAAGTTTATTACAGTCATAATTAGAAGAACCATACAAACTTGTGTAATGTCGTCCAACTGCAACTACATATATCCAAATCTGCCATCACATAATGCACAAGCAGATCTGGGTACATGCAGTCCGTTAGGATAATTAAGCAGAACAACCCTGATCTGCCAGAGCATTATGCAATGGAAGATCAGGGATTATGCTGTTTACAGTTGATACAAGCTTTTAGATACTGTATTTTACATGTGAATGGATGGTCAGATTTCAAAATGATGGTCTGTTCTGTATAGACTTTGATATAGCTAGGTAGCTTTTACTGTGTGGACTATTTTTGCCATCTGTGACAGTTTAAAGTGCTTTTTATTACAGAACAGTCAAAACTGCTTTTTGTACCAGAACTGTAACATTAAAGTCAAATTTGTATAAATGAGCATTTATTCATGCATACCAGTTTGCAGGAATTCTCAAATTTAATTTTGACTATATTCTTGCTACATGGAACTGGCATTATAAGAAAAAAGAAAGATATGATGAGTAACATTTCTAATATTACAACTGCTAGGTCAGATAATTATATTGATTCTTATAATCAAGACAACAAATTAATTCTATGTTTAAATGATGTTATGTACAATGATTTTTTGATACAGATAAATGTGATAACATTGTGACACGCATTCCAAGCCGTCTTTATGACATGAATCTGATTTGGATGCAAAATATGTACAAACAACCAGAAATATGAGGTAAATCTGTTAACAGATGCCTGAAATTCTTGAGCAGTAATCTTTGGTACACAAAATAATGCTACATGAACTGTATATACATGCTCCTAAGTCAAGCCCAACTACAAACATCACAAACTAGGATCAGCCATTCCATAATGCACTGACAGATCTGGACTGCAGTTTGTTAGGAATAATCAACAGAATAAATAACATGGACCCTGATCTTCTGGTACATTGTGCAGTTTGGGTTCTATGTTGTTTGAACTTGGACTAGACTTATACATGAGTATAAATGGTATGTTTCTCAAATGTGGTACATAAATTACCACTGTAAAAAACAAACAACAGATAGTAACTCTGTTTTTGAAGAGTAAACATTTTTGTGGATTAGTGGTTCCTACAAAACATTAATCCAAAGACTCGAACAAAGAATATGTGGAAATAATAGAACCGATCCTCAACCCAAATGGTAAACACTGATGGTATTGTTCATTTTTTTGCGAAACCACAAACATGTATACCCACAAAAACACAAGAACTGACATAAAAAATGTCTAACCTAATGTCAAACTCAAACCAGCTTTCATGTTCAATTTACAACATGATAATTAATTGCTATTATATTAAAGCATAACTTTCTTGGTGCTAAATTTGTTACTTTACTTTAATTCCTCTGATGTGCAGGAAATTTTTTCATTTATGAATATACAATACATTACAGTCGATCAAAAGAAAATATCAGAAATATCCAAGACAATACCTTCAAATGCTTAATGCTTGTGAACAAGTGAGTGAACTACATTATTCTATAATTAAAAAAGTTTGAATGCTGATAATCATTACAATAGATACACGTTTTGTAAACTCTTGAGCAATGCAAAGAAAGTTCTGAATAAAATCAACATCACAACAGTTATTTTGGCTTTATATACTACAAATATAACAATTATTTGTTATCATATTATTTTACCTGTATATACTTGTATAAACCATTAAAGCAAGCTACAATCTTAGACTACACAAGTTTCATCTACAATCAACTGTGTACAATAACCAGATTAAAACATTCATTAAGCAATGGTGGTCTTTTTATTTGGGCTACAAACATATCTACCAAATGCACACAACTGTAATATACCAAATCAACACCAAATATTAAATGCTGCTAAAATGCAAATTAATTTACTCCAAAGTTTTGTATCCGAATTTAGCCTTTCATGCAAACAGATTATGGTTTGCCTAATTGGTTCTAAATCGAGCAAAAAAAAATTAAACGTGTTTTTATTAATACAGAATTTAACAAATTGAGAGTTATATCTTTTTTTATTTAGATGTATAATCCGTTATTTAGTTAGGACATGTAATTTATTATTTAGTAAGACATATAACCCGTTACTGAGATAACAGGACACGTAAGCTGATATTTAGCAAAATCCTTAACCTGTTCTTTGTTAGGACATCCAAGCTGTTATCAGTGGGACTGCAAATACTACAAAAGTCAAACAGGCCTTGCAAAAACAATTCATCCAGAAAAGATTCCAGTGTTGCACATTTTCTCTAGAAAGATGTGAAAATCAGGATTATTAGCAAGTGAACACAAACTGCAAATGATTATTTTTTCCCCTTTTTGCAAGAAAACATGGACAAAAGCTATGAGGAAGTATGTTCATGGCTACACAAAATACAAACTACCAACAAATAAATCTAGACCATTCCATGTATGCCACAATTGTTGATCAAAGTAGACATGTGATAGCAGTATATAAAATATGACTAGACAAAAAGCATGTGATCACTGGATTGACAGTCAATATACAAGGTTGGTCATTAATACAAGTCTGAACAATGATGCATTTTAAAATTGTCCCATCTAAACTGAAATTCAACACAAATAAAAATTTTTAATTTTAATAACAAAATATTACTAAAGCTATCATTTTTTAATGTCCAAGGTTCAGACTGTCAAAAGGTAAATTCCGTATTTAAAATTAAATTATACATTTGAACTACAATACATTAAGCATTTTCAAGATTTTTTAACTATATCAAATGATTGCACACATTTTTATTTGTAGACAAATTGAAATCCATGACAATATTTAACAGCCTGTTCTAATTTTTCTGTATTTGCAGTCTACTCAGTCCTTCCCTTATGCTATTGTTTAAGATTGTCAAAACCTACCGACATACAAATATGCCTTAGCTAAATTAAACAAGCGGCCCATTTAGATCTGTAGCTGACACGGATTACATAACTTGACAGTTTACCATTTCACTATGCAGGCTTATACAATATTGTGAAGAAAAACCCTTGGTAAAGTATCTCCCAAAATTTGTATGCTATTATACTAGATAGTGATAAAAAAAATGTTCTAAAGATAATGTCCTAATTAATAAGTACAGTGTCTTACTTATAAATGAAGCCACCCAAGATCTTGATATGAACCAATTCACCAAGTTTTACAGAAACTGAATATGAAATATTTTCTAGAGGGGCAGCAAGTTCAGCCAATCATATGCAAGGTATCTCATTAATGCTGCCTATATCTAAAGTTTGATCAAAATCAGAATTATCTAGCTCACTGGCAACAGGCTCAGCCAATCAGATATTCACCTGAATAATATGTCTGGATAATGCTAACTTTTGATATTTTCTAATATGATCTAAGCCCTTATTCCAAAATCAGACCGTATTATTGGATAGAGCTCAGTCAAATTTACCTTATTAATAGGCAAAAATCTTGCTTATTTAAAATTACCAAGATCTTGATGATATAA
>QKMX01134248.1:0-14949 GCA_003401595.1 Venustaconcha ellipsiformis
CAGAGAGTGCTTTAGACCACTTGGCCACTCGAAGTCTCGAAACCCAGTGCTAGAAAGATGAATCATTTCACACAGACAAAACCAAATGAGGGGTTCAGGCCCAGTATTAAACTCGATAGCGATGATGTGACTTGCGATTGCATCGATGCGTACCCTGCGACATAATCGATTCAGCACAATGGCACGTCCGTACTACTACCACCACTATCAGCAAAGAAAGTGATGCTAATCGTGTAAAACCCTAAGGATGACGTTTATTTTTGTCCGCATGTGAACGGATTGGATGCTACAGGGACTTTAAATTTTACTAGTAAAATTGATATCGTGCATCTACCAGCTTAATCCATTCCTGAGTAAACTACTTCGGGTAAAACTACCACCTCATCAAAATACATCCGTCAAAGAAGAATACCCGTTCATTATGACTTTTGCCTTTGAAAGACGATTCCAAGCGTTGAAAGGAAAGTGGCCTGAATACCTGGGAGGACCTACACCCAATAATTAGCCAGAGAATGATTTATCTACTTCGGAAAAGGAGATAAAGACAAGAGCTTCATTTGCGGTGTGTGACTTGACGAGTGGAAGCAGATAGGCACGGCTTACCTGGGAATGATCCATTGCCTCTGTACTGTCACTACCTTCTTTTAGTGGGACCCAAGTAATATAAGTGTCTATTTACCTTCTGCATACCATATTACTTAAGAACTCATACTGATGATGATTACTATTTACTTATTGGAGTCAAACATTTAAACCAAATTTGAAAAACAGTATTAAAGGATTGTCAAGAGAATTTCAAGAGAAGGTCTACAAACAAATTTGGATCGGACTTGTAAAATCTCAATTTGTGACTATAGATTTTTTTTGTAAAGAAATTCACAGCCAGAAAGTAAAGAAAGTGGAAAAAATCAGATTTCTCTTGATAAAAACTTTATTTCTCAGAGTCTTCATCTTTAGACCGTTCACATTAGAATATATCGTTGCCATTCTTGAAAGTTACCCTCATCGACAGTGGCCAAAATTAGTTTCTACGTCGATACCTTTAACTCTCCTACAAGAGTGTGAATAACTAAGGGCGTTCACAATTTTCCTGACGTAGGTATAAAAGCTTAAAACCATGCCATGAACTTTATCATTAGTGATACAACCGATTCCATGGAAGGTAGTCAGTGACATTATTCAGACTTTGGATGATTACCAAAACCTTTTATAAGAACTCTTTTCTTTGAATTTTGGACACCATCTAGTGTGCGTGTTATTGAATTCGTTTCTGGCATTTGGTTTGCCAGCATATTCCTTGTAGACTTTTTACGAACAGTACCCACTGAGACGCATGTTTGCTCATTTAAATGTACTCGAGACACTCATTTTGTTAAAGGGATTACGTTGTTATATTGATACTTGTCAACCTCTGCAGAAAAGATTCATCAAGCTTTATTGACTTTAGATGCTTACAAAGATGTGTGTGCAGCTTATGAACTACACTCCCACTGGAAAGATGTACATGACTAGAAACGATTAGGTTTCTATGCTCGAACGAAAGGAAAGTCTGACTACCAAAGCCATTTGAAATTGATCCAAGAAACAAGGTGGACTTGAAACGCTAAGTGAAAATGTGACATTTAAACATGCAATAACCACAGAGATAGAAGAACCCGACAGAGAGAAAAACAAAATTTACGGCAGCAGTACCGTCGGCGACATCGACACGAATGAAAAGACATTCTGGAAGGAAAATTAGAGACTGTCAACAGTTTAGAGAATCAAAGAACATTGCAATGTGTCCCTAGACCACACATTTATCGACAATGTCGTGCAGTGACTTGTTTGTATTGCACGTTGATCATTTTTTTTTTTTTTCATTCTAGCCATGTACTTGACCATTTGATTCTTATTTATTGTTGTATTTCGTTTCAAAACGTATAAACCATCAATAAACTTTTCTTGAAAAGTATAACATCTCTTGTCTTGTCTATGTAATATTCAAATTCCGAACACCTGCACTATGGCTACATCTTTATTTTCTACTTATTCCTCTGTTCTCAAAGATACTGACAAAAATTAGATCGTTTCAATTGGGAGGCACTGTTTCTTCGCCATTCTTTTTAACACGTTGATTACTGGGCCGAGTAATTCAGTCACAACTGAATTGGTGAAACGTTTGATCGGGCATAAAAGCCCATTTAATTGAGCATCTACAACAAGAGATCGTATGGTGTTATAAAGAGTGGGAGTCGGCTTACAGCCTCCTTCAAGAAAGTCATGTAGATTGCATCGTCGTAGAGGAAGGCATACACGTTTACACGTCCCCGTCGAGTTTAAAAAAATTATTAAACTTCCAACAATTCTTATCTGTCTCACAAATCATCAGCATGACTTCTTTTCAATAACTTCTTCTAGCTAAATTGATTCTTGCACTGAGGATCATCAGTAGCGAAAACAATCCACAAGTGCGTGCTAGTGTGTTAGAAGACTGTCGTAAAGAAGTCTAACGATGGTTTACGCTGATATAGCGTCAATTACTACAAAGCATCGTTCACTTCCCTCATAAAAAAAATTCCCTCATAAAAAAAGTTTTCTGACAAACAAAAATAGTCTTGTCGCAAGTGGCAGATTCCAGAATCGAAAATCAAAGCAAAAGGTAAATAATTTTGAAACCTAGAAGTAGCGGATTTCTAGGTGGTGTTCCCTTTTAAAATTGAATCATAATGGCTTAGCAGCCATCCCAAGAAAAAGCCCCTCTCCAAAGAAAAAGGAAAAGAGTGACACAAGTAGGTCATATCCCCAGATAAAGAAACGTCACTGGAAGAAGAAAAGCCCCTCCCCCCCAAAAAAAACAGCTTCTACTTGAAAGAGAGGCAATGCTGCCCAGACGTAACCCTACTCCCCCAAACTACTACCCTAGGTAACAATGTCTCCAGCAACTTCTTCCAATTCGCCATTGTTAGTGATGCAGACAAAACTCGATTTGACACGCGTCTTTCCCAATTTGAAAATGTGGAAACACGTTTCTAAAGGAACTTCTCAGGCGACGACCTTTTCTTGTTTAGCCACAGACGTAGACGCTAAAAAGTGCCCTTTCCAAGATCGAAGTCCAAGAGAGATCGAGAGTGTTACGTAGATGACTTGATTTATCCAAGCAAGAACTGTTACGATTTAGTTTGCTCATTTCACTTTAAATAGATATGTCTCAGACAATTCGCTTTAGTGTATTTTTCCTTCTGATAGAAAAAAGATGTTACCACCACCACTCTCCTGCTTAGAAAGGAAAAAGAATAGGACTGCCTCTTCGTTTAGCCAAACATTGAGCGAGATGTGTAATATGACCGACACTATTTTTGTAGCTCGTGTTATGCTACCACTAGCTGCAGCAACTGATTCTACTTACTGTTTATTCACAAGATCAAATACAGCAACAGGTACATAAGTAGATGTTATCTTATATGCAGCCATATCGATTTCACATGTAACTGTGCCACCGGTTCGCTTAACGTAAAGTACATAACGAGCTGTACTTGACATATCAAAAGCGTCATTTGTTGCTGTAATTGATCTCAAGTCAACATAATATTTATTGGTTATATCAGATGCATATATATATGTTGTTAAATCTGCGCCAGTATTAGTTGCTATTGTATTTTCTGTTGAGCTTTCGATTAACGTACCACATTTTGTGTAATAGCTCATTCTTATTTTTACCGAACGATAAAATTTAACTTTGACCGCCTGATAAAATTTAGTTTAATAAAATGCAGTTTAAAAGAGAATGAGCATAATTAACTTTGACATGGAGCAATTAATAAAACATCAACATAACTTCAGCTACGATAGGGTATCTATCTACATAATAAATCCACAGCAGGATAAATACGAGCTGCTTGTTGAATATAAACAAAAAATTAAAAAATGAACTTGGCGCTGGTGATATTTTTATCATAAAACAACCTGAAGATCTAATTCCAATTGCTGAGTTAGATTCGGATGAGCATAAAATAATTGTGTTGATGACATCCCGCTTAGCAATGCTGAGATGGATAAGATGAAATCTTAATTTTCTCTATCGTGCAACAGAAACTGTAATGCAGTTTTTCTAGCACAAATTTCTATAACGTAGATCGATTTATCAGGCGACTACAGGTTCTTTTATTTTATTCGCTGGAAAACATTGACCTACGAAATATAGCACGAGAACAGCGCGGAGGTATATTAAAATATAAATTTGCTGAACTGTATTATGAAACAACTGGCCAAGGAAAGGACAATTTCTTTTATTTGATACGCCAACATGAGATCGTAATTCCATGTTTAGATATGAACTAGACAAGTTTTTGGATTGTGAAAATAAATCTAATGGATACATATAAAAATGGTTCTAATTAAATTGTAACAAAATCCGCGTTTAAGAAAAAAGTTGAGCAAGAAGGTAGGGGCCAACAACAGTCAGCAGAAGAAACTGCTAGGCTTTTAAAGCTGTTACTGAAGCATTACTTGGCAAACATCCATATATTTATGTGGCACCACTTGAAGATATCGACAGTTAAAGGAAAAAGGATTGCTAAGTCTAGTTAAAGAGGACAGAAGAAAATTATTTAAAAATAGGAGACCTTAGTGCGCTACAAGAAGAGGTAACAAATTTAATCTCTGAATCAATACGTCATGAAGTATTATCAGAAAAACAAAAACATATTAATGATATCATAGTCACAATGATGTCAGAGGAGGATAAAATTAGGTATAATAAAATATCTGCAAGAGAGTTAATATCACTAGAAGATTACAGCAATTTTGAGAGAGATTATGCACCTGCTTACCAACATAACGTTTATAAAATTCGCGAATGGATTTCAGATAAATGAAATGATTTTATTTATAACCTTGTAAATAGTCAAAATATTGGATAGCATACTGAAAAATATTGACAAAACACGAACTGTTGGAATTATAACTGGTGTTATGTCGTATACTGCTAACAGGTATATAACTAAAGAACCACCATGAAAAGAGACAATTGATCGGTTATTTGATGATATCGATAGTTAGTGTGATACACGTATTCCCGAAGAGAAAACCTCTGGTACCTTTGCCAAGATCTATAACTCTCAAACCGAAATAGTTGATCGACTGATGCTATTAATTTTATGGAAAGAAGCCGGATATGTTAGCACAGAAATCGACCACAAAATTGTTCATATTGTAGATAATTTTCCATCAAACGGTTATCTAACATGCGACGAATATTATATATTACATAGTGATCGTATCGCCTCGAATTAAGTATTTACCGCAAATACTCCAAGTTGTATCTATCAAATAAAATAGACATTTTATCAACTACATTACTACAAGACTAATCTCAAACTACGGCGGACAGTGCAAACTTCACTGTTTTTTTTATAATTCTAACAGCGATAATCAATACGAAAAAGAACTAGTATCAGCTACTGTCTGGCGCTCAATGGCAAATGTGAAAACAAGCATTAATGATGAGTAAGAAAAGGATGTGTTATCATATGGGATTCGGTTAAGATGCCACATGGCTCTTACATCGTTACATATCTAAACAAAACAATAAATATCTTTTAACCGCTGTCAGACTCGGTATCTCATAAGATTATTTTGAGCTCACTCCAAAATATAACACATTATGATCAATAATAACATTAAAAACTTGTTCGTCGATCTCAGTAAGCAATATACAATCGGATCATTACTCTGATTCAAGAAACAACATTATGGATCTGTAACAGTTGCAACAATATAGTATGATAATGAATCAGCTATCAGCATCACAGATGAATATATGATTGTGATAGACTGCTCTATAGCAACTGGGTCGTATTCAGCACGAGGCAGCCAAGGAGAACAAATTTTTCTTTTGGTCCTGATGTTCCACCTTGCTCGCTAATGAACGTAAACCCAAGACAAATAATATACTATCCGGTTCGTGTCGAAAATCAAATATCGTCTATCACAATGACGCTGACTGATCAATAAGGTCGACAACTAAATCTCAATAGCGAAATTGTAACATATTATCTGCATGTGCGGTCAGATGGCTAATCATAGTTAATTGACCACAGTCAAGCAGTTTTATATAATATAATGAAACAACGAAACATTTATCGTAGAAGAATTGTAGGAGGTTTCTTCGGAAAATACATTCTCTGATATAGTTGAAAATGTACAAATGTACCTGGAATTACGAATAAAGTAGCACCTATCGCGTTAGCTGCATCATAAACTTTTGCAACAGTAGCGGGTACTGCAGTAGGACAAATTTGCTATTAAAATCAAGGGCAGTGTGTTTGCAAGCCTTGTAATTTTCTTGGAATTACTCCACCTAAATCCGCTGATGATGGAACTGCAATAATAGCCTTCGTTCACAGGATAACGTATAATAAATATTAGAAATGGATAGTATAAAGAATGTTATATTAAACGACTAGCACAATATTCGGATTTTGCAGAGACTACAATAAGGTATTTCGCGGGATGAAACATATACTTATACTTGACCGAGAAGATCAAAACGAATTTCTGATGAAATCTGCAGGTGTTGATGATGCACAATTTGCAATTTCACGACTAGGGCTGTAGATGCCACGAGTTGCTGCATCTATCGATAAAACATTCGAACTTGAGGCGATGTTGACGACGTTTACGAAAAAATTGTGTTTTGTGCAAAATAAAATATATCAAACGGTAGTACCAAATTCGACTGATATCACGTGGAGAATTACAACCGCGCCAACCGAACAGTTACCAAGATACATATTTGTTGTGTTTCAACGACACGCTTGACATAATAGTCAACTACAGATCAATAGTTGTGATGTGCGACAAATATTTGTCAGAATAAATTATGTACTGTATCCAGAACTAGCAATCGAATGCAACTTTGCAGATGATATTGCTGCATTACCTCTTAGAAATGTGCCTCGTGCTTACATGTATCTGATGGAAGCCATGCAAAGTTTCAAGATACTGGTAGCGGATCTCAAATTTAAATCGAAGAGTTTAGGAAACTGTATACGATATTTAACTTGGACGTATCAAAACAGTCAGAGAAAGCTATTGGATCAACTTCTGACATTGAGGTTATATGGACACTGGGAGAAAAAATTACTTAAAGTTTCTATGAACCGGAGTTGCAGCGGACAGAGCAGGATATATTCATCAACGAGCAAGTTATAGCAAGAAAAAGTAAGCGAACTTTGGTTAAATGGATTGGTTATATTAACAGTTTTAATAGTTGGATACCAACTAGTAAAATCATAAATCTTTGATTCAATCGCTAGCGATACGATCGTGTGATACTTCAAGCGATTTGATAAAATCACAGTAAATCTTTTCGTATTCCAAAAAGACAAACTTAAATTACACTGGTGTGAACAATAATATCAAATGTTGTCTTCGCGTGGAGTACAAAGCACTCTATACCATGTTAAAAATCTTTACAAACATAAAATCAAATTTCATGTTTTTGACGATCATAAACTTCTAGCTGTCCACGATTCATGAACGGGTGGGTTTACATCTCCCAAAATATCTGAAGCTGAGCGATCTTAAAATTAAACCTTTTAATATTTTTAGCAAGATGAAATATTGCTGCGACATAAACTTACTCGTCTTGAGGTGCTATATCTGGTTCATCAACAAACATATCCTCAACGACATGAAATATATACGTTTCTAGGTCGAACTAGGCATTCTGTGAATTATGATGTAATTCACACTCATAGCGCTTGCACTTTACAGTATCACGATTGAGATAGAGTAATCATCTGATAATCTTTTCGCTAACAACAAAGTTGTTTGAGACGTCCCTTATAAAAATAGCTTTTATCTAATTACTGCAATAAAATGTTAGATGAAATAAGAAGCATAGTCAGATCTAAAATCTTAAATATGAACCTGCTACTCGACACTGTCAAGATATTCATAAGCAATGAAAATAACATAATACATTATGCTAATTTTATTGCTAAGTATGTTCTTTATTCGAGGTTTAGCGTGTTACTGACAGATTTTGAGGAATTAGAACTTGACGAATACAGAAAACTTTGTTCGATATTCAGGAATATTGTTATGAAATGGGTCCACTGCTGGTTGACGAGGAAAGATCTCAGAAACTTTCTGAAAATTGGTATGTGAATAAACTACTAGCAGTAGGGTGCAAAGCGTTCTAATTTTAAGCTGATTATAAAGATAATATATAGATTTGTAACTCGAGCTAATGTAGTGAATATAAGAAACTTATTCAGTGGCAACATCATCGTTGTGAAATAGTACGGTGAAAAATAAATTTATCGTACTCAGCAATACTGAGGTCGATACGGTAAAATCTTAGTCGAACATGATAGGAAATTTTAAGCAAATATGCCAACTGCTGCCTGACAAATGACGATGTGGCAAATATTTTAAATAGCGGTTGATTCGTATTGAAAGAAGATTCTATCCTCACCTGTTTGGAGAAGGGGGATTTTGTCAGAACATCAGCGTCAAATTTAATTGACCTTTAGTCAATGTTAAAGTGTTTTGCTGTTGATGAGACTGAAGTGAATAAAATGCTTTTTCCTCATATGTGTTAAGGTTTGTTGCTATTTTAGGTCTAGCAGATTTTCTAAAATTAATACCACCTCCTCTAACACGATGAACAAATTCTTTTCTGTGAAACAAGATCGAGATTCTGAATTAGGTTGTCAGTTTGAATACCGTTGATACGGTCAATAACTAAATCACTCATGAAATACCTCATAAACATTACGATGTGAAAGATATATAATATAGTCGGTTTATTTTTCTTGTACTGTTACCAGTAAATATCCACTATTAATGATACTTCCAATAACTTACCTTGTTTTATTATTTCTGAATACACGTCTATTATCTGTCTCGTGATCATAAACAGGATGTGATTGTAACTCGCCTTGCAATGCCAAGTGGTCGATATTATTGTCAATGACATGGACATTCACATGACAAAATCGAATCCACGTTCGAATTTCACCACAGAACAACGTCCAAATAAATTAATGTAAGAATATTTCAGTGTAATCAGTATCATCTTTACTTTTTACTCGAATTGTATAACTAGCCCAAGTTCAAAGTTTAGTTTTAAGATTAATCACTACTTCCGGCATATTTCCAGCATAGCAGTAGTACTTCTGGTGAACGTTGAATATCTCCTGCTCACTAGCCGTTGGTTTAAGTTCACTAGGCATAATTCTGCTCATCTGATAATGCTAACAATTTGTTTTCTTAATTGACAATTTTCATGTCAAACGTAATTGAAGAAATGTACAAATATAAATAAGCGATTTTAAAACTTGCTGTTATCGGAAATAGAAGTTTATTCTTGAATGAAAGTAATGAATCTAAAAACTTTGCAACGCATTGGCTGGGTTAGATAATAGTTGAAAATTTGATAATCAACTTTTACTAGTAAATTCTCTGCAATAAACTTATATCATCTACTTCTGCCAGCAATGATAACCGAGCTTGCCGCACACAAGAGTCTGAAAATAACAGTGCAATTTCATAATCAGTTTTCAAAGATAAATATCTCATCTGGGATTCAAGAATCCCAGCAGCTTGATGCTGGCTTGACGCAAAAGTATCAGCAACTTGATGCTCAAAAACAAAGCAAGGAATATATTGATCCTTATATCACATCAAATCTCGTCGAATTTTAACTGGGGCATATCTGATGTCGTTGTCAGATATTTCAGAAAATATGTAAAAATAATCGATGAGTATACAGCATCAGGATCAGTTCGGATATCTAATGAAATAAGAGAAATTTTAGTCCACACTAAGAAATATAATCCACTGCGAGGTAGCTCATATCTCGAGCTGCTAACTAAAATAAAAAAAACGCCAAATATTTGGTAAATATCAAAAATAGTGACCACTTGTACTTTAAGTGGGCCATATTATCAGCTTTATTTCCAGCAAAACTTATACTTATAGAGTATCGAATTATATATATCATGTTATCAATCTAAATCTTTGTAAAAATGACCTTCCTTTTGCTGAGAATATAACTACAATATTTGAAAATCAAAACAATATCTTGTTAACAGGAGGTATTTAATTCTTCGGATTCAATTTTGTATCATAAAAGACATATCCCAAATGCATCAGCAGTAGAGCATTTCAAACAACAATAAATTTGTTGTCTTATAAATATCATATCGAGTTGATACAAACATTTAATGGGCTAGTCGGCGGTCAGTACAACAATAATAAATAAAAAGTATTTGTGTCTATTGCATGCACGGCTCTAAGTATCAGCACGTACTTGATCGACATCTCGAGTATTGCTCTAAGGTAAAGTGGATATTTAAACCCCCCGAAGATGAAAAGATATTATAATTTACAAACTACAGACACAATATGACAGTACCTTTTGTTATTTACGCAGATTTCGAGTCTATTTTACTTTCAGTGCTAAAATCAGAAATTAACTCTGATAAATATTCGATACGATAAATTCAAAGAACATATTCCTTATGGAGCAGAATACAAAGTAGTCTGAGCTGTTGATAAACGTTTATCAAAATCAATAAAAATTTATCACGAAGTGAATACTGCTGTCTGGCTTCTGAAAGACCTTATCGATGAGAATGACGTCATCCAGATGAAATTCGTTAAGACAGCACCGATGAAACCCCTGACAAAAGAACAAGAAACAAGAAACTGATTTTGCTGAAGCAAAAATATGTCAAATTTGCGAACGGGCGCTTGATCAAGATCGAGTAAAATATCATTGTCACAGAACTGAAAGGTATGGCTTCTAGTACATGACAAACGTAATTTAAAATATATAGCACCAGGTTTTATTGCTGTTGTCTTTCACAATATTCGTGGTTCTGGTTCTCATATTATAGTTGTGGCGTTTAGCAAGAAGAAACTAATAAACAATCTCAAAATTGACAACAACGATAAAATAATATTCATCCCAAATAACACTTAAAGTATATGTCAGTGACGCTCGAAAAGTTAAGATCTATTGATTGTTTGCAGTTTATAGCAATATCGTTTGATGAGCTTGTAAAAGACTGCAGTAAGTTTGATAATTTTACTGAGCATTTCGGTTAAAAGTCAAACTTGTTGACAAGTAAAGGAATTTTTCCTTATGATTATCTTGATGATTGGAGCAGATTTGATGAAACAAGTTTATCTGACACGGGTAAATTTTATACTCGGTTAAATCTTGAAAGTGTTAATGATGATGATTATGCTTATGCAAAGTTGATATGGGACTCGTTCGACTGCAAAACATCAGTGATTATCATGACTTGGATCTTATCACAGATGTATTGTTGCTCGCAGATATATTTGAAAATTTCAGAGATGTCAGCGCTGATAACTACGGATTCGACAAAGCTTAGTACTCTTTTGCACCGGGACTAAGCTCAGATGCATTACTGAAACATAGCAAAATAAAACTAGAACTGTTAATAGACCCGTACATGTTCTGTTTCATCGAGCAGGGAATTAGAGGCGGAATAAGTGTCATAAGGAAAACTATGCGACGGCTAATAATAAATATTAATACGACTATGATAAGACCTCGACATCAAGTTTTTAACCTATCTCTATAGCAACAGTCTGTACGAATATAAGATGTACGAGTCTGTACAGGTTGGTGGTTTCAGATGGATCAGTGATAAACAGTTGATTTATGATACTAATAAAATCGTAACAGACCATATTAGTTATTCTGTTGAAGATGATCTTGACTATCCTTTTGAGCTTCATGATAAACATAAGGATTATCCATTTTGTTCGGAATCAATGCAAATCGACTACAGATTATTATCAGAAAAATAACAAAATTGTTAACAGAGTTAATCTTCTGTTCATAAACTAGTTCCTAATCTTCTTGACAAGCGAAGATACGTCTTACACTATACAAATCTGAAACAGGCTCTTGATCATGGTTTGGTACTATGAACAGTTCATCGTGTGCTGATATTTAATTAGTCACGTTGGATGAAAGTTTATATCGACGTTAGAACTAGCCGAAGAGACATTGGCAACAGTAGAATTAAACAAACAACAACTATTCAAGCTAATGAACATGAGCGTCTACCTTCAGCAAGACGATGCAAAATATATGAAAGCGTGTCAATATCGAGATCATTAATAATGTTGAACGTCGTAAACAATTGTTGCATCTGATGATTTTGTGTAGTATGAAAATATTTAATGAAAATTCAGTAGCCATGCATAAAAGAAAGAAAAAACTTGAAGTTAAACAAGCCAGTTTATGTCAGTATGACAGTACTTCAAATATCAAAGAAGTTAATGAACTGGTTCCACTAAGATTTTTATTAAAGTTAAGTGGCCTAATGCAGAGTTGTTATTTAGACACTGACTCGCTAATGTACAAGATAAAATCTGATGATATTTATCAAGAGTTTAACAACAACAGAGAATTATTTAATCTTTCAGATTATCCAATAAATAGCGAATGTCACTCTGACTAAAACAAAATAGTTATAGGAAAATTTAAAGATGAAACAAATTTTGTTCCTATCGTCGAGCTTTCCTGGAATATTTACTAAAATATTTTGCCAATGTGTATTCGCTGGACGATAACATAGTGGAACCGGCAGCGTTGGAAATATTTCCCGTTGAAACTCAATTAGTCCACGCTGAAGTGAATCACAGACGTATTTTTGTGATATAACTATCAGATCATCGGGTCGACATAAGTTTCAGAAATCCAACATGGACATTTTAGAATCAAACTACGCTTTATCTCACGTTGAATCTTGTCGGGCTGAAATCTATTTAAGTTTTTAACTCTCGTAATGATTCATATCACGAACGGTGGTTGTACAAAATTTCCTCATAAACATCGATATATTTTTAACAGGCATGCGGTAATTTTCCTTTAAACGGAGAGGGTTGTTCTTGATCACCTCGCATCATAATTGCCGTAATTTTCGTCGAAGGCCAGTCGAGAAACTTTTTTTAAAAAATATCTCTGGACAATGTGCATATTTCGTACCAGATGATGATTTTAGGAATATATTTATCACCTATTCGCTCGGTGGCCTACGCATCATCGCAGCATCGAAAGAAGTTGTGATACATGCATGACTTAACCACTCGCTGTTTCATCTCTCTGGCAATACGGTGAGTTGGAATCAACACAATCATATATGAGTTAGAATCCTGATTATACTTAAAGTTGACGCTCATAAAATTCCACCCTTTTTCTACACTATGGGGTTTCTGCTGAAAAAAATGGTATATAGGTTGCGAAGCAGACCTGTCATGCCCAAAATGTAAAGCAACCAGGACATAATCCAAAAGAGAGCACAAATCCACAAACTCCAAAGACCTACACAAACATTGTCAACAATAACAAAACAAATGTGGTATTAGAAGAAGAAATGGTGGAATAAAAGCAAACTATCGAGCCTCCAAACATAATTTTGCAAAATCCAGCAATTAATACAATTTGTGACAGCCTTTCGATCCCTACAGGTGATGGGACATATAACATTCAGAGTCTGGCATAGATAAAGCTAATGCGATTTTGGAAATAAAACCCAATAATATCAAAGATCTTGAGTGGGGAAAACTTTAAGAGCCCAAAGAAAACCTCACCCAATAAAAAGGGGAAAGAGGAGAACAAAATCATATTAGAAAGAACTAGGTTCAATATATTTCAGAATGTAATGGTGGAGGAAAGAAATTTCTTATTAGATGAACAAGAGGCAACTCCTGAAGATAGGAGGGGTAGTATATCTGATAGGTCTGAAGCCCCTAACCTGAATCCCGGCCTCCAAACAGAAGAAACGGAAAAAATCTCCATAAGGGGAATCAGCTTAAGGGGGGATTACCAAAGACAGTAAACGACAATCCTCAATTACAAAAAAAGAAAAATGAAACAACAAATACAAATGAAACAGTAAACACTGAAAATGGGACTCAAATAACTCAAAGATTGCGCAGACAGTTGATTGGGAAAATGAAGGCCATTTTACGAGCGCACAACTTGGGCTACTCGGAGTACAGTCTTATGCCTCCCAACGTCGCTATCATCCACTCCTGGTGACGTTATAACATACATTGATGGAAAAATGGATTTGGTCTGAACATAGATGTTGCTATTTGAGACTCCGCCCTAGATTTGAATCTCTCAATTTTGATTGGATACGGTCTGGTCTGTTTGAAAATTCCCAGGGGTAAATTATCAATTATCTGTAACTCTTGGGTTACAGGTCCCCAAAGCCCGAGATTGCTGCCAAGCTGGTCGTGACATCACTAATTGCAAAAAAAAAGAAGGGTCTACGCCTGTACCAGGAGGTAAAATTCCCTTTGAAATTAACCTCGATCGGGCTGTTGCGTAATGGTTAAACAACAGACACGCAATTTCTTTGTATCCAGAATCATGTCTATAGTCGTAATGGTACATAATACGTATATAAATTATTCCAGGTGCTCTTACTACGAATTTACTGTGCATGACCCATGAAACATTATCAAAGTTTTCTGACAACGTGACAATTACATTAGTCGTATTGTGCGTTTCTTGAAGGAATATTATATCGAAATGTTTAGTTTCTAACATGATTCTGTCAATTATTTAATCATTTATTCCATTTATGTTTATACTGGCTATTTGGAAGTTCGGTTCTTCCATTTATATTGTTGTTTCATGATGTTATTATTTAGTTTTACTTTCTACGATTTGTGTTCATTTTAAATATGTAACATTCCTTCTATTTCTTAGTTACTTCTGTTTATCTCATCTATATATCTTTTTCTCTTGAGCAGTCTGTTAGCACTTCCCCATCCATAAGATTTGTCTCTGCAATATTTGTGTCATACAGTTTGTACTCTTTGATTTCCTTTCCCTTTCCATTTGATCCGTATTGTCCGTGTTCGTCTATTATTGTCCTTTTCCTTGTCTACACTTCGAAA
>QKMX01134316.1:0-11884 GCA_003401595.1 Venustaconcha ellipsiformis
AAGAAAGAAAAAAGAGGAAGAAAAAGAAGACATGACGATTTAAGAAGAATTAATCGGATATATGGGCATAAACATTTCTTAAATAGGGAAGAAAGGTAATTCAAGTGATAATACCAGTCATACCCACTGTTGATATAAATCCTTTTCACACTGGTATATATATAATGAAACTGATTATCATCGTCTGCTACTACACCGCTTGAACTTGGACACGCACACACCGAAAAAATAGCTTTTAGGTTTTGATTCTTATCTGTATCTAGGTACTGAAAAGGAAGACCTCAATATTGCAAGTAACTGCTGAGAAACGGAATACGCGCTTAGCGTATAGATTGAATTTGTATGGAATGCCATGACTGTCTTCCGTTGTTTAACTTTTACATATGCAGTGCTTATTTTATTATACGTGGTGGATATTCAATTATACGCAGTGCATATTTAATTATACGTGGTGCATATTTCATTATACATGGTACTTATTTCATTGTACGTAGTGAATACGCCATTATACGTGGCACATGTTCTATTATACATGATGCATTTTTATTATACATGGTGCATTTTCCAATATACGTGGTGCATATGTCATAATGCGTGGTTCATATTCCATTATACTTTGCGCATATTCTATTATATTATAAGTGGTGCTTATTTCATTATACTTACTGTATTTTACACTATACGTGGTGCATATTACGTTATACATGGTGCATAATCCAATATGTAGTCCATTCGACCTTGTAAGTATTGCTTTTTAGACACAATGATTGGGGACAGGGTCCGACTGAGAAAGAGAATAAAACAGCTGAAGAACTCCAGCAAAGACACGAGCGGTCTATTATCTCGTTCATGTAAACTTCTGAGCAAACTTGGTTCCCGGTATTCGATAAAAATGAAGACGGTTACCAAGGGTATATCGGCATTAGACCATGGATTCCACTGTGTACCGAGTGGGGAAATATAGAGTTTGTTTGTTTTAAAAGAAGAATCGAAGGTCATTTATTTTATTTTTTTACTGGTAACAGTATGTTAGCCCAATAAGGTTTAACCAACCTGTATCCAAGCGAATCCATTTCATGGTCTAACTGATTTGTTGCAGTGTTTCATCAAAGAAAATCTTTTTAAGAAAATGGAAATCTTTTCCACTTTTGAAGCATTTTCCCACAGTGAAGACCCATTATATCACTTCAATTTGTCGATCAGTATTTTTTTTCCAGTCCTAGAAGATTGCCAAAAGGAATTTGCGCAATGTGACGAAAATGCCCTGAGTTCCATGAAATGGACGGTTTCTGCGTAAAGTCTCTGTCCATAGAAACATTTCTTTATTTAGTAAAGTAAAATTGCATTTCTAATGATATTTTCCAGTAGTTTTGAAGCAATGTTTTCAGTGTTATTAATGTTTACGGATGCAGAAATCATTAAAGACATCTAATTAAAACACATGAATAGTTTTCACATGAATTTATTCAAGGTCACACTTTCACGATTTTATGTCAAAAATGAATAAAATAATTATAAATAACTTTAATATGTGATATAAAAAAATCACATTTCCATTTCTAACAAGGGTGTGTTTCCTGTAACAGACTAAAATAGTGGGTAGAAAGGTATTATTTAATTTTCTAACATATCTTTAATAGTTTTTTTTATCATTATATAATTATTATAAATCAAAAGCATGCTGTCAAACACGCGGTTGCTCTGCTGTAAATACATAACACACATCTGAAAATAACATTTAAAAGGTATCTATCTACCTGCCCAATTTAAAAGTAAAATTTTGGGTGGAGTAAAAGGTTTTAAATTGTTGTTGGGGAAAAGTGTGCTCGGTCAAGTTTCAATTTTGTTTCTTCTTCAACACCCTAACCATTTGTGCCTTCTACTTTAGGTATAATTAGAACTATTCAAAAATTGTCTTTAATGGAATCTTTAGACCTTTCCCTAGGAAAATACTTCTTACTGAAATTAATGATGGCGAACGGGAAGAGAAAATTCAATTTAATGGCATTTTTATTAAGGTTTGATGTTTTGTTATATGCTTGGAATAATATTGATTTCAGGTTGTTGTTCCCCTGAAACTTCCATTAGATCCGCTAATTCAGTGTCAGGCTTCCATCTCAGATGCTTTGTGGCTTTCATCAGCGTAATCCTCTGAGACCAAGCTTTACATTTACACGGAGCGAGACGCTAGACAAAGGACATGCACAGAATAGGTTAAGCTGTCCATTATAACATTTGGAAAATCATTGTACCAATACATAATATTTCGGGGGAATGTGGAAAGTATTTTGTATTTCATACATTACATTGAGTATTTTATTGAAACTTTGACATTAGTTTTTCCTGTAGGTAAAACATAGGTACAACACAACATATTAAAGATTTGTTAACTATATGGGGAAAATTTTATAAAGAGATATACTTACTCCTAAAGATATAATTTATTTGCAGTTTGTTTTCCAGCGATAACTGAATTGCCATAATATATAATACATTATATTGGTGTAAATGCTATGAATCAGCAAAATCAAAAGTATGTACATGCAATTTATAATTGGTTTCCTGCAGGAAATTGATAATTGATTTCCTGTAGGCCATTGATAATTGGTTTCATGTAGGCCATTGATAATTGATTTCCTGTAGGCCATTGATAGGCATTCAACATTAACGTGAGCTACGTACAAATGTACAGTGCATGGTTCATAACAGGCATAGGACGTTTCTTATGATCTTCAAGTCTAATGGGAATGCTCTGGTGTAATTAGTGCGGATGCGGTTACTTTTGGTCTGAAATTTGCTATGTGCACACTAACCATTTTATAAAAGCGAAATCATTGTTATGCAGCAATTGCATAACTATTGAAAAACCTTAACAAATCCTACGACAACAGAGGAGTATATCAGCAAGTGATCTCGATATCAATTTTATAATTTTATAAAACACCCCCCCCCATTATTTCTTCTCACTAAAAGTGTACTAAGCGATGACTATCATCTACAAACGCTTTTACGCAAAGTACAGTGACAAAAATAAGCTTTATTATAATTACTTATTAGTCGATATTAATAAGAATTTTATAAATGCTGCATTTAATAAATCTTGTTTTCTCATGCACATAACGTATCAACTCTATACAACCCATAAAGTAACAAGAATGTGTAGGTGTATGAACTGTAAGCAATTATAAACTATCACATCAAATAAGTTATCCATTTAACTGAAAATAACAATTTAGATATTTAATAAAATGAAAAGATTAAACGCCATTATGCTTTTTTTGAACAAGGAACTTAATACTTATATATCCGATATGTCGGAACAGATTATACGAAGTATTTTAATGCATTGCTTTGTTGTTTTTGGCATGGTTTTGGCTTGTTTAGGTATGATTTGGGTTTGCTTTGGATTCGTTTTGGCATGGTTTTTGTTTGGTATGATTTTATTTTGTTTTGGCATGGATTTTGGTTTGTTTTGGTATGGTTTTGGATTGGTTTGGATTGGTTTGTATTTCAATTAGTTTGATCTCGATTCGCACGTATAACACCTGTCTTATAACTTGCTTTAAACAAGTTATCTAATTATCTGCAAGTTTTCATGTTCAAGTTTCATGAAACTGAAGACCAGTCTCCAATGTTATAAGACAGTGTTTAAGCTAAGATACTAGTTATCGTGAACTAAGCGATTTAGCTTGAACTAACACATAGAAGCGGCATGCCAAGCTCTACGTACTTATCACGTACCAATTTTCAAGCATTCCACCTAGAACGCAATTTTTGGACTCAATCGTCTGGAAGATGGATGTGTATGTACAAAAGAGTCATGTGACAGAGGGAGGTCATTTATACAGCGTAAAATATAATTATGGACCAAGCCCCACGGTACCCTGCATACAAAAAGAATTATGCGTGACTGATTCAGAGGGATTATCATAATGTATGAATTGTAACGTTCATTCATTCCATAGATCTAGAGCGTTATGCTGATCTTCATTTTTATGAAAAGAAACAAATTTTTATAAGAGTCAATTTAAGTATACAATACAGCTCATAAATATACAATATATCTAAATTAAAAGTTTCCAAATTGTGAATTTTTTTTATACACAGTACATTTTTGATTTTTTATATTTCGCATGTCAGAACACGCGTCATTAATAAACCAAATATCCAGTTGGAAAAAGATGGTACCTTTTAAAAGGATCCTAATGTTTGTTTGCGGCTAATGCTGAACAAATACACAATCATCCAGAGGTGATTCAACAAAATTTGAATCAAACACTAGAACATGAAAATTTAACCAACGTAAACAGAATAATCCAGTATTGGGTAATTCATTTGAAAAGTAAATGTTTTGAGACCTGTTGGGTACATAAATTATGCATACACATACGGTCAAAAGGTTGTTTGTTTTCAGTTCTGCATATACAATATCTCCCCCACACCAACTCAACGTGAAAATCACTTTCATTTTGAAGGAATGTATATTTACGAGTGTTTCTCTTTATGAAAAGGGCATAAAATAAACTAGTGAAAATTATTCTGCTAAACATACAAGCAAAAATTAATGTGCTATCAAGAATAATTACTCAACGGTAGAAAAAAAATAATACAGAGAACCAAAACAACTGAGGTGGCATATCAAGATTCATAAGTAATCTATGTGTTTTTTAAAGCAGGAAAAGTGGCACGAAATAAATAAATAAATTTGGCGCACATTGGTTTGCATCCATAATGCATATTCTGTCTCAGCCGACTAAAACTGATCTTGGTAACTGTATTAGTTTTGAAGTGACTTAAAATTATATTATTAAGAAATTAGTAGCACTTTTGATCAAAACAAGGCACACAAATAACGCCAGTTCGGAGAAACTCGTTTGGTTAACCAAACTTCTACACTTGTAACGTCCACTATGGACTTGAAATGAATGAATGAAATTATTTTGGGTTTGTTAATCGCATTAAATATCAAGATGTTCATGTGATATTGATGGAGGTTTATACATTTGTTATGTACACGTATAAGAATGAATTTAATAGTAAATGTTATCGATCAAAGTCTGAAGCGAAAAAACAACTTCTCATTTAATGGACGAAAATTAACGTATTTTTCAACATCATCGAAACAGAAATCTATTCAACATTAGAAATGCGAGTGCATTTGTCAGCTATATATTAACAGTGTCCAAATATTGCAAACTTAGTATTGTACTAGTAACAATCAATGACTGCCTTCATAATTCATCTGGCAACGTACTTAAAACGACGAAGAGATACTATACAGATGAAGTCAGAGTAGATTAACGTAGAATCGGACTACAAATTATGGGTAATCCAAAACCGGACCCTATCTAATTTTATCAAACGCTCTCAAATAGGAACCTTTGACGTAAATATATCAAGACCCATAGGTTTAATGGCTTATATGAAACAGCATACATTGAGAGTGCTTAAAAGCTCTATGTCTTTAGCTATTTCATATTCAAAGAATTAAAATGTGCCTATTAATTGGCGAAGTTCATTAATGAAACATAAATATTTACATGGCCATTCGTAACTATCTTTAATTAACAATTTTGAAATCAACAAAAATCCATTCCATTCTACAACTTTAATTAGTTAAAATGTGAATAAATATGAAACTAGTTGAAAAGTTTCTATAAAAACGATTCAATGGCTCTGTATAAAAATGATTCCGATTATGATAAAGTTAATTTCCGGATCATAAACTTACTGTCTTCAGAACGTAAACTCAAAGATTAATAAGACGACTGAACCATCATGGATCCAATTAATTATGATGGTAAATGTACATGAAAGGTATATTTTCTTGGAGATATGACAAAAAAGCATCGTTTTAGCTATGATTCTGAGTGATGCGAATTACACGGTTCCGTGACCGAAATAAGAATCGAATAATAAAATGAAGATTGCAACTTCTGATTCTTATTACTGCTATCACAGACTATCGGAATTGATATCTGGGCGAACAAAATAGTATGTTGTTTCAATAGCAATCAAAATAAGAAGAAATAATACATTTCATATTAAGTGAGCGTTAATCCATTTTCCACAATTTTTTGTATAGATTGTTCATTTTTAGGAAGGGAAGAACCCACAGTTTCCCTTTTCACTAGAAATTAGAAGCTAATTCTTTTGCACGTAGTTGTTGATGGCGGTAGAGACCTAATTTATCATTATCCTTCCATATAAATTTCTTCAAAACATCTGCTGCATATTGTGCAAGATGGTCTAAATTACGAAAGGCTTTTGGTTTATAACTACCTTTATTCTTATCATATAGATTCCGTTAAATTCCATGTTATTTTCACCTAGTATTTCATTTTTGGGCTGTTAAGTAAAATGTGAAAGAGTGATATGCGATTAAAGAACAGACTGAAGACTTATTAAACGTTAATACGATTAGTCCTCTCCTAAGAAAGTCTACGTCCCTTCTCTTGGATTGTTAAAGAAAACACGCAATACTGCTGGGTGGTGGATCTGTTGAAAACAATTGACATTTAGATCTGAATCTAACATGATTTGGTGGATCTATATGGGGTTCTCAACTCAAGGGCACTATAAAATCAATTATACAGCATAACGTTGATCGTACATCATGCCGTTAATAGTACAGTTATCATATTACGCCTCTCTTTCTCCAGACAGTATTACATTGACGTATGGTTATGCTACATATTGAATAGATATAACTTCAGCGAGTTCCAGAATCTTAATAAATAATTCAGGCGAAGAAAAACTTACAAAGGGAGATGCCAGTTATCACGAGGAGTACATATATTATGTGTCTCTTATATCAGTGTCTGCGATTTCATGTTTTAAAAAAGCTTTTCCCTCTTGCTTAATTCACCGTTAACCTTCCATTTGATTAATTCCTAAAACCGCATGATAGTTCCCTGCCATTTTGTAATCTTTTAGAAATAATGTGTATTTTAATTATCCTCATTTGGACCGCTCTGGTGGCTTAGTGGTTAGAACCTCCGCCTCGGATGCGGGAGATCGCGGGTAAGAACCCCGGCCGATTCATACCAAAGACGTACAAATGGCACTAACAATTGCCTCGCTTGATGCTCAGCATTAAGAGAATGTTGGGACTGGTTGACCTAGTGTCAGGATGATGTGACTGGCTGGGCCTTTATTCTACATGTCTGCGGCATGATGTCCTAGTGTTAGACAACGCTATAAACTACCACATTGCAGATATCGTAACGATATGACTGCATTTGTTTTAAACCTACATTAAAAATGCAAACAAACACACCTGTAAACAAACAAATCTCTGAATATGGAGTTATACAATTTTCCAAATTTCCCAGATTCTTTATCATTTACTTTTGGGATGACAACAACACAAAAATGCGGTAAAATAATTTCATATCAGAAACAAATGAATAATCATTTGATAACTGTTCTTAAATTATTTAAAGCTGTTCTGATTATTACAAGTAATCTGTCTAACATTTTCTGAAAACTAATTGTACAAGAAAATGAAATAAATATAAGGTCTGTATAAATGCACATACATTGGTTACTTCCGCATTGAGGATCAACAAAACAATATACTAGCAAATTACGATTATTGGCCTTAATGACGTCTATAAGAGATCGATTGATCCACTTTGAATACTCTTTTATTTTCTCTATAAACATTCTCATACATACAGTGGACAGTTTCATACGTGAATTCTCAGGTTTCTTGATAACCATCCACAGGTGATTGAAAACTGCCATGATATTGATTGCTTAAGGAAAATAGTAGTGTAATTAAACACAAATGTCTATTCGGGTACTTGCGCCAATACTCTTTGACGAGCTTAGGGAGGTACGGTGATATCATTTGACTTCAGAACTGGTTTATGTAACCTATGACCGAAGTCCCAAGGATCAACACTTGACAATGCTGGACCTCTGGCTCATAAATTGAGGTCTTGCCTTCTTCAAATGGACGTTCATACGTATTAATGACGTACGCCTTAAGATCAACCTGCTAGTCCCACCTAAATTGCTAGTCGACATTACAATCACGTAGTTTACAGTAATTGGAAGCACGTATAGTTTAAACAAAATAACAACTACAACTACTACTACTACTTCTATCAGCCCTATTATTAAAGAAGTCAGAGGAGTAGTAGCTGCAGCTGCTATTTATGGCAAATGTTTTGAACCCATATGAAACAAGTATTTTGATTACAGCCAACGTGATAGTTAACTTTGAACAACCTTCTATCTAATTTAATTAAAAAGTGGGATAAACATTTGTATGGTTCTAATGTACTCTGAGCACCTGGATATGCTATAAAGGTGATCAACACCATATGTTAATATTACTTACTAGACATTTGGTCTAATTCATAATTGCATATCAGATTTACTTTTCAGACTATAAATAAAACATATTAGCCTAATTACGCCAGTTAAATCTAGACACGTTTTGTATATTTTACTGATTTGCCACTCTTTTCTTTGCAAATTTGCTTCTTTACAAGAACAGTCTAACTTCAGTTAAGATACCAAGATAATAACACAATTAATATCATCTTGAAAATGACGTTGCAGAAATCATAAATTTAAAATTAAAACATTAATACAGACCTATTAACTTGAGAACATTTGATAACTATTATGTAATTGACATCCTTAATGTTAGCATTCTTGTAATCTCAAAGTTGTTTATATATATATATACAAACATACACACACACGCAATGCTTCACACGTGGTTTGTTCTGAGTCGGGGGATAAAACATGTTGGATATGGAGTAGGCTTAAGTCCAGGCCGTCTGGCTGAGATGCATATTATGCCACATCAAACGAGATTTTTCCCCGACTCAATAAAACTCACCAATTCTGTTTTGTATTTCTTAATACCCCCTTTAGCTTACTCTTTCTAAATATTTTAGCTTTATTGTATGAATGAAATTCTAAACGAAATTGGATTTTTAAAAGTTAGATTTTTTTGTGTCTAAAAATATTTACGCACGGACGTCAAAGAAGGCAACAAACTAGTTTAAATCTGGGTGCGTCTGAAATACAGACTGAATCGCTATATCGAACGCCAGATCAAGTATCTTAGCTTAAATGGGTATGTAACAAAAATATACTATATTCCATTTAATCTTCCATGGTTGATCTTACGCTTGATACATGTTCAATTCGTAGTTCCGTATCACAACCCCAGTTGGAAATTATTTTTTCATGTCTAACCTTACGTCCGCGTGGATATTTTTAGAAGCAGCAAATAAATCCTTTAGAAATCCCAATTCATTTTGAGTTTAGGTCAAATTACAAATGTAAAAAATATTCTAATAGCTTAAAAGAGGGAATACTTAATAAACACAGAACTATATCAGTGGTTTTTTTTTAGACGGGAAATAACTCGCTTTGCATGGCAACAAGACTGAGCGTCCCCATGTATCCCGATGCCATATCAAGCTTATTCTTCACGCCAACTAAGAACAAACACATATCTAGTTTGGTTTATCCATCACTTTTATCCTCATCCCATACTGGGAGCTTCGGTATTTTTTCTTGTGCTTCATCTCATCTTTGACACGTTGAAATAAAATAGGTGATGAAGATGTTTGCTTCTCAGATCATTGTAGACTTAATCAAACTCTTCAGTTACAGTTTTTATAATTTAAAACTATTTTTAATTTATTTATACATTTGCTTTATTTAAGGCTATGATATAAAAAGGGATGTATACTGAAAATATATTATATAAGACATAGCCATATCAAGATCGCCAAGATTTCTGGGTGGTTTCATTCAAAGACGTTCAGCAACAATATAAATGAATACCTGTGCGCGATAGACAATCCGGATTGTACTGGATCACACCTTTATGTTAATTTTGTCCAACAATGTCTACGTACTTTAACATCGATTATACCGTATGCACGTATCGGGGCGTTAAAATAATAACCTTCCAAACGAATATGGATGTATGCGAATCCAAATGAAACGAATACTTGTCACTTAAAGGTATGTATAATCGAATTTTTAAAAAAAAATGGCTCCCACTACTTTTTGTTACTTAAAGAAAAGAATTTTTAGAATTGGATTCAGATGTCGAGAATCTAAAAATGAACAGTGTATTTTAGTCTCTCCGTTTGAACCAGGTTAATAACCCATTATAGGAATACGGGAAAAAAAGTGTAAAATATGAATATTTTAATAATAGGTGAAGACATTTGTTGTACTCTAATTCGGTTGGCCCTCTATTTACTGAAAGTCATTTCAGGAAGTAAATAAATCTGTCAAAACGACAGCAGCTGATCTAGAATATACATATAATATTTGTTTAACCCTCTTTGAAATGTATGAACAGAAGTTGCAAGCTATAAATGCCTCGGAACAACTTGGTCGCAAAATTCAGAAATAGAACTCCTAAGCAATACTAGAACAAACGAAAGATTACATCCCCTAAGTTCACATAGTTCGATCGAGATTTTCGTGGACACTATCCCCCACGAGATTTTCGTGGACACTATTCCCCACGAGATTTTGTACAGTACGTATTGGGAAATGGTCAAAGAATTAGGCCCAAAATTGGTCGTTGAAATACTCTTGAAGAAGTAATCAACAAGCAAACTATTCGAGATATATACAACCAAAGCAGATCACACAGCGAAGGCCTCGTAATGGTAACTAGTGCAGTTATACAGATGCATAACCTTCTTTAGGTTTAATGAAATAAAATATAAGCAGGCTGTATTCCAGATTAAACTTGTCTTAACAATTGCAATTATAGGTGATGACGGAAAATAGAGGCTCGTCTCAAAGATTATGAATGTGTCTGATAACCTCCTTTACAAAACACAGAAAGAGGTTTGAGAGCATATGAGATAATCACACTAATACGTAAAAGAGAAATCAAATACGAAAACTTAAGATACAATGATAACAAAATTAGAGTACAACAAAATGCCTATTTATTTAGTATTATATGATGACACAATTCAATAATCGAAAACAAGTTAATTTACGTATTAATGATACAAGCTTACTCAACTCATGAATTTCTAAAACCACATTAGCCAAATATAGTATAAATTAAAATTGTTTGATGAACTATGTGGCAAGACCTTTAGAACTGTGCTACGTGCGTATGATCTTACATATTTAGACAATAACATTCTATATTACTCATCAAATGAGATTATAGTGCCATCTTGTTGAAACAAACGTGATGGTTAAAAGAATACATTGAACCGAATCCCATGGCGCGAACAGAGGCGAATAACAATTTTGTGAGTGAATACTACAAGCTGATGATTAACTTTGTATTCAGCAAGAAAACTGAAAGCCATAAGAAACGGAGGACTATACATATAGCTAGCGTCAATGATCGCTTTAATAAGTAGAAATTTCAGGCAAATTATAGGTCTAGAACGATAATATGTTGAGAAAATTGTCCTGGTAGAGATGATCAGACAGAAAATTATTACTGATCAGCCTCGCCATCCAAGAAGTATCCAAGATTTTAAAGTACTCCTTATACTGCGATGTATTTTTTCTTGTAAATTTAAAGGAATTTTCAGGAAATGGTGAAATTACTGCTGACCAAAATAGATTCATTACTGATACATGTCGATGCGAACTACGTCTGTGATGACTGAATTAAATGATTACACAGTATGATACGCCTAACTACACGAGTTATACAGGGTTGGCACATCCCACAGCTGAATAAGAGTGTAACGGGCCTATTCAATGACGGAATGAATGGAATTCCATGTTTGGAATTCGTATGGCTAAGGTTCAAGACGTACGCACACATCAAGAATGGTCACACAACAAAGAAGACATGTCAATTGTAAGTCGATGATCTGAAATAATAATAATAATAATAATAATAATAATA
>QKMX01134347.1:0-11014 GCA_003401595.1 Venustaconcha ellipsiformis
TCTTGTGGGTCAGTGGTTCTTTTGGGGGTTTTCCTGGCTTCTTCCTCCACCATTTATACTGGTTGCTATGTATAGCCTATCCATGACATTTCACCCTAAACCAACAGACTTCCTCCTTACCTTTGCTAAAAGAAAATCTGGTCAAGGTCTGTCTCAAACTAAAGTTAATGTGCAAACATAGATATTTTTTTTATTTCTGGGCAGGAGGAGGAGAGCAGAAACAATTTTTTTCTGTGTGATACTTATTATTTCATTGCTTTCCTTCCCAGATTCTCCAAGTCCACAATACATGCTAAATATTTCCTCCTCCAATTAGTGCTGGAAGGTCTGAATGTGAAAGAATATGATCCCAGTCTGACCCCTTAGTCATTGCCAACATAAGGAACAACTTCCTCTTCTGATCTGGACCAAGCCTAAAGGAAAATGGCTGGGTGGGAGGATGGAATCTTTACAATTGTAGCAGGTAAGTAATACATAATTACAGTTAGTTTTATACACACACTCACACACTACAATTAATGGCAATAACACATTGTCTACTACATTTACACTGATGAATGTATAAGCATTTAAAAATTTAAAATAAAGGTATGACTGTTCACTACTGTAGGATAAAGATACAACTGTCCACTAATGCAGGATGATAAAAGGTTGGGTCACATGCTGTGCTGTCACTAGAGGATCCAACCAAAAAATGTCTGTTCTGGTATACCAAAGATTGAAGGTAAAAGGAAGGGATGTGGTAGTGAGACCACCAGAAGTCGATACATGACATCATCCAAAAAGAAGTGGCCCAAGATATAGCAATAGTCCTCACTTCATGGTCTTTATTTCTTGTGACATAAATATCCATGGACATAGTGCCTGCTGAAATATCAGATGAACCATTGAGAGGTGGAATGAAACAATGCCAACCCCTCCCATTAGAAGCAGCAATGAAAAAAAAAACCTTGAAGAACTAATTGGGTGAAGGGGCTTATCTTTGTCATCCTACGTAGAGATACAACAGACTAAACAGGAAGTGAACCTATGAAGGCAGCTGATTTTTAACCAGAATCTTCAGCTGATAGAAAGTGAAACTCATAGTTACTGTTATACTGGAAATACCCTTTCCAGTGACAAGGAATGAACTGACTCCTTGCCGAGGCAAAGGAGAGGAGGAAAATAGTCTTATGAGTAAGTTTCTTGAAGAACACATGAAAGATTATCAAGGCAATAGTGAGCCAGAAACCGTGCTCTGAGGCTCAAAATGCCTTATGCAATCAGAAGGACAAGGGTACAACTCAATGATGGAACCCTTAAAGATGTACACTGAACATAATCCTTCCTCAAAATGGAAAGGAAGAATTCAACTGGAACATCAAGGAGCAACACTTTTCCTACTGGACCAATAACAGAAGATTCTTCACTTTCCATCATAAACCCTCGAAGCAGATCACCTTTTAGCCTGGACAATACAGTTGGCAACCTTGCCGGACAAATGGTAATGGCAGATTGATCGCTTGAGATGAACCAAGCATGAAGGTGAAAATCCTACAACTCCTCAGTTGCAATTTCCTTGGCTCATCTAAGCTGCTGAATCATGACCATTGCGGATTTATGGGGATATCAGAATGAACCTGCACAAATCATGACTTCTGCAATACCTGCAGAATTATTCTGTAAGGTAGGAAGGCATATGCATAGATCCCACGTTAAACTGAAAGCATCTACAGCCCTCTATTCTTGTACTGGACAAACATATAGAAAAATGACTCTGCTTCTGACTGATGTAGAGACCATTCCACAAGGACCACATCATCCATCTGGACACTGTCCACCAGGATATTCCATTTACCCAGTGGTGGAGAGGAGAGTTATTTCCTTCCAGGTTGCCCACTGACGAGGCTATAGATGTCCATGCAAATAGAGTATGTGTACCTCCCTGATGCCAAAGGTTCACTACAACCCCCAACCCTCAGGATGAGGAAAACTGTCTGCATTTTCAAGTTGTTTAAACAAATAGTTCCCCACCCAGACCAAATTCCAAAAGAACCAATCCCTATGATTGAGGTATGCATATGCATGTGTGCATGAGTCGAGACTCTCTACTCTGATGTAGACTGTAGTCATCATCGCAGTAAAATCTGAGCTGATAATGAATTGTTTTGCAGTCTCCAGTTTGCAAGATGCAGGAACCAGTGCAGGTGCAAGAAAAGTGTCCCTAAAGAACTAAGTCTGCAGCAAAGTTCCGAGTTCCCAGGAGAGGCAAAGCTGGACTGATAAAAAAAATATGGGGATACATAATAGAGACTATGTTCCAAAACAAAGCCAGTTTTAATCCTTGGAAACTGGATTGGAGCCACAAGCCATTGTTAATGTCCAACCAAACGCCTGAAAGTTGACTAGACAAGCACCTAGTGGGATGTTGGAAAGAGGAAGATACTAAGGAAAGAGTAACTCCCTGAGGGCGGACCAACTCCTTCCTTGGGAAAGGGAATAGTGTGAAGATGTTCTCTCTTGACCTCTCCAACCACCACACCTTAGTGAATGATAGACACAAGGGAGCTTTGAATGGAGATTACTTATGTGACTGTGTCTGCTTGAAAAACTTGGGAGAAGATTCTATAGATTTTGATGGACCAAGAATGGGACATTTATTGGTTGACCCTCAAATTATATGATGCAATGGAAGGGATAAGATCTTCAAAATAACATCTCTGCTTCAAGCAGTGCAGCCTTAAAAGTGTCTTGCTGGGGTTAGACAACTCCAAGATGGCATCCATAAAATGGTGAAAAATCGTTCCACAAGTGTGCCATTTGACAATGAGAGTGATTCCCATCCCCATCCTGTATTACATCATGACTCCCTATCCCTCCACCACCCCATCTGATAATCAAAACCTGGTGACCAGAACTGAAAGCCTGCTGCATGCTGATAAAAATATCTGCAAAATAATCCAACTCAGATTTATCATTGTGAATTCCCTCCTTTTTCTTCTTGGGAAATTGCAATTTACTCATGTCATCCAAAGGGACAAACCTTGTGATGGTGCTAACCTGGATGTATGACTCTCTCAAGGTTATACTTCTTTTAGAAAGAGTCAAGAATTAACCCCTCCCAGACATGGAGGATACTTCTTTCTCCTTTGGTGTGTTTTACAGCTTTCTGCAAAATTCTACAACTGATTTGTTCTGAGGCAACAAAACAGACAGCTCTCTATCCATGCAAAACCAGTGCACAATACATTAGTTGGGTGTTTGGTCCACAGGGTATTCCTGTGGAGGTGTTACCCACACACCTTCAACACATTAGCACTTTAAGTGAGAAAAACCCACAAAAACAAACATCTGGAAACCTAAACATGGTAGGCAATATTTGCCCTGACACCATAACTATGAAGTGGATTGCAATCAAATGAATCACTATTTGTTAAGCAAGGTGCATAAACCCTTCAAAACTGACACAAAGAAGCATATAAAACATTAAAGAAAAAAGTACTGATGAGATAAACACCCACTGATATAAAAAGGCATGTGAATGGCAAATACGCATTTAAAGATAAAGGTGATTATTGATGAGCTATATGACACACTTTTAATATGCACCTAATCCATGAAAATATGAGCTGACAATTACAAAGAAGTCAGACTATGATCATGTTCTTTCCAATTGTGACCATCCAATACGAATTGGAAGGGGGGGGGGATTGAGCATGGACTGTGATCTATAGTCCCAGAAAACGAGAACATTGCAATAGTATTAGGCATTCTCACCTAATGTTAGCAATCTAAACAATCTGAACAGAAATATTTGTGCAGACTCATTATTTCACTTTTCAGCCACAGTAACATGATCCGTGACCTTTAAGGCCCCAATATCAGCAGCAGGTTTCTTTCTTATTCTAAGTGCAGGGCATCCACAAAGTTTGGTCCAGGTCTGTGACAGAGAACTAATGTTGTGTGTGGAAACCATTTTTTTTCCCGTTTTTCGGTCAGTGACCTGTACCATTGACCTTTCCATAATGAAATTTACAGGTTTCTTTCTTACCCCAAATGCATGCCATTTACAACGTTTGGTAAACATCGATGGCAGAGAACTCAAGCTTATGTCTGGAAATGAAACTGGGAAGCAGACTGGATGGCATATAGACAGAATGATGTGCTTCATAACTCCATATGGAAGGGGTATAAAAATAATAGGAGGAAAAACCACGCTATTTTGTACAACACTATGCTAACCTGGCTTGCTTGACTCTGACTAGTGTTATTCTGGCTCATCAGTAAAGTCTGCTGATTCTGCATGTTGCTGTATCTTGGTGGCTTCTGCCGGCGGCCACGGTTACGAGGACCTCCCTTGCTACCTGTAATATTGATTTACTCAAGTTTCATACCACACATCATTACAGATATCAGACTAAAATATTTAGCATACAAGTCTTTGTCCTTCCAAAGGTGAACATAGCAAAATTTATGTATGGTATAACCAACATTAATTCTGACAACATTATACTATTCTATCCATCTCCTTAAACTTGACTGACAACCTAAATTCTATCTCTTAATGATATACAAATTTCATGATTATAGATGTTTAGTAATTGCTTCATTCCCCAAAAGATCCTAAATATGATATGGAAACTTCACTAACCTGCCATGGGCATAGGTGGTTGTGCCTGGAAGGGCTGTTGCATGGGATTGATGAACATGTTGACAGGGACAGGCAGACTGAGAGCTGGGCCAGTATATGCCCTCTCTGGTCCAATGAAACCCAGCTGGTCATGGGTACGCACTACTGGCTCGCGATAACCAACAGCTGAAATACAATGCAAGATGACATGTTTTGAGCTCAAAATTCAACTAAAATGATTGAAGTTCTTATAAGCACTCTGACAAAATTACATTATTATTTTGAATTACAAACTTCTGATATGCACAGTATGTGCATGAGAAATATGGCACCATATTGCAACTTGTATCATGGAAAAATATGCCCCATCTTTTAGGAATCTTTACATTTGCTACCTGTGAGCATTTGGGATTCAAAATTTCATCCTAACTAGATTTATATTTGTAACACAGGTATACTTCCAATGCTGACCAAAAATGTCAGTCTACAAAATTCATACACTAAACCAAAAAAATTTAGTCTCACAAAAATAAATGACAATACAGTATCATCTTTGAAAGCATATTTCTATTCTCTGCATGTACTGTTCATTTCATGTAAGTGGCACACACTCTCATATATTACACTACAATTAGTGAAAAACAAAAGATAAACTAATAGATGAAGAGTAATGGAGTAGGCCTGTGAAAATACTTAAATTATTTATCCACTTAAAATCTGACAAGAATCATTCAAATAAAATTTGTCTTGTGCACCTTTAATATAATATAACCTCACACTAACATTGTACAATTGCCAATATTCATGATGGAGCCTTTTCAACCAAAGCTAACTTTGTTTTAATTACTGCATTACATGCTAAAATATAGTTTATATTTAAGGTCACAATTCTTTTCTGCTGGGTCCAGTATGGTGCCTGCAACTGCAAATTCAACCAGGCAACATATTTTCTTATTATACATGGCTATACATTAAATTTTAATAAACGATCTACATTCAATTTTAATAAACAATCTGAAAATGTAAACTTTTCTTTTTCAAATAGTAACTTCCAATACATTTCTTCACAATGTAATTTGTTGTATTTCTCTTCCAAATAATAACTTCCTATTAATTTCTCCATGATGTAATTTGTAATACAGTGGTCCCCCTTCATGAATGACCCCCCCATCATTGGCCAACCACCATTTACGGCCAGAATCCCTTGGCACCAATGAATTTGTTTTGAAAAGTACGCTTAAAAAAAAATGGCACCCCTCTAAGAAAACATTAGTGAAAAATGTAAAATTTACCTCTCAAAAGCTGCCACATTTTATTTTAATACGCGTCCAGAAACAATATTTAATTATGTAATTCAATTATCCTTCCTGATGTCTGCTTCCAGATGTCAGGTTTTCATTACTGAAAGAAGTGTTGGCTAAAGTACATGTACCACTAAGGTTATTATTATATCATTAATACCAATGTTTACAGGAAACAGCGTCAGCAATGTTTGTAACGGAGCTTTGGGCATCAGTTTTATTTTTAAAATTGATGATTATGGCCAAACATAATTGTCAGGATCATCTGATATAAATGAGGCCAGTAATTTTTCAATAGAGCTTTGGGCTTCACACAGCAGAATTTACTTTTTATTTTTTATTTTGAATTGTTTTTATAGTTTACCAACAGACATATTTGTTAAGATCATATCTTTGTACATTTGCTAAATATAGATTTTGTAGATAAACACAGAAATTAACCTTGAACAAAACAGGGAACCAGACCAATACCAAAAAGTCACATGACTACATGTATCACTTCCTTCAGAACATGTCATTTCATTGATAAAAGTTTTGTCTGCAAAATTAAATTGCAGAACTGTACAATTAGCAGCATAGAAATAAATTGTTGCAAAATTTTAACGTCATCACCTAAATGAAGAAATAATACTTTAGAAGAAAAAGTANAAGTTATTTGACTTGATGACAATTGGGATTGTTCACTTTCTAAAAATTTTTGGGGGAGACCCAAATGAACAAGACTGTAGCAGTGGGAAAATGGAGTAATTGGAAAGAATTATTTTAAATATGTAACAATGTATGCACCAAGATTTAAATAGCAGTTTTTAACTGTTTTGTAATGTGCATGCCAACAGTACCCAGTCCCATTTCATGCCTAAATAATAAAAACCATTAATTTATTACATTTCTTTGAAATAACACCATTTCAAGACAAGGACATTTTTATAATTAATGCTACCTTTAAATGAAGATAATAACTGCTTCCAGTCAGAAGTAGCTTTCCTACTATATACACATACATATTCACACACGACTCACAAATTAGTCCTTCTCTGGAAAGACCAACCTTCTTTTAAGGCCCCTTTTCTGGTGCTTAAGGGATGGTCCTATAAGAGGTGGACCACTGTATTGAGTTCTCAATTATACAACAAACTAATGGAAATTTGTTAAAGTAGGAAAAAATTTTATTTGTTACATTTACCTTTGAAATTATAAAGGAAAACTTATAAACAGTACAGGATAAATTCTTATTATGTTTAGGTCTACATTTATAAAGTAAACAATCTGAAGCACTTAACTAATATAGAATATTCTCATTTATGTGACTCTAACTAGATGTGTAAAGTTTTAAAACAAAAGAAGAAAACTTCAGATGAAAATAGTGGGTAATACTGAATACACACAAGTCAACTTGATCAAAGATGTATTTATCTGCTATGGGTGCATCAATAATGGCTGCACTTGCTACAATTTGCTCAGTAGTGGATTAAACAGAAGGAACTGTTGGGAAATGTGAGTTAAGAGATGGACTTTCAAAAACCATGGCCCCTCTATATCATGTGGATGGAATGCTTGAAATCCACCTCATTCAAGGTCTTGTTAATGCAAGTAATATTACATGCATATATAGCAATTTGATAAACTTCGTTAACTACTGAACATGGAATATAAAAGGCAAAACGCTTAGATGGTACAACTAAGTCTATGACACACCAAACTGCATCAGAACATGTTAAATGGTTCTTGTACTGTGCTGATTGCATGCAACATTCCAATTTTATGTGAATTGTCTGACAAGGGTCAAAACTCTGTCCAAAATAGAGCTAATGAAACTTAACACACAAATAGCAAAAATTATATATAGGAGACAATGTTCAAATCAAATTGCATCAGAATACCGAACTATTCGGTTTACAAAGATCTGCTGAAGTGAAAATTTAAATCTGATGGAAAAAGGGTAATAACTCCATAAAAATTTGGCCTGAAAAGAAAAATTCTTTAAACAGCACATCTACACATTGTACACATTTCACCAACCAGATGGCATCCAATTATATTCATGGGTTGCTGTACAATGGTAGTTACAAATGCCAAGGAATGGACAGATCGTCAGACAAAAAGGGTGATTACAGGACTCCTGTGCCTTGATGCTGGGCCCTAATGAATGATGTCACTCGATTTACAGAAAAACAGATGGCATAAAGAAACTTACATCTGTCATACATACTGCCTGGGATAAGCACTTCTCTTGCATCAAACATGGTGTTACTCATGAAGCGTCCACCCTGTAATAATTATTGTCATAATTAGACACATTCATAAATATGTTCAAGTAACTTGATAATAAGTTATACAGTTGTGATTATATTTAAATGAACCAAGAGACAAAGCAAGGGACTCCAAACTTACAGATTACTAGCAATAATTTATTCGATTGGCAAATCATAGATCTATCTCCATCCAGTAATATAATGATACATTTGCTCAACACTCCCCAGGAAACATGGTTTGCTAAGTGACACACTTGGAATCCAATCATAACAGTTGACCTTTTCACTAAGCAGGCTTCTCTAATATTAAAATACTGGCAGATCTTATCTGCTTACAAGCTGGGCCTTCCATTAGATTTAAAGTTGGAGAGTGAGTCACCGAAATGGGGGGGATGTCCACCAATGGGGATAGATTTTTTTTTAAAAATATTGTTGTAAAGTTAAAGTAGCCAGGTAAATCACCTGGCTCCCCACTTATAAGGAAATCCCTGACAATTTTATTTCCCATGTTGCATAAAACTCCAATCTAAACCTAGTCTCCAAAATGGTAACAAGCTTAGACAATCAGATACAAGATAAATTTTTAAATATACAGAGATCTTGCTTAAAAGCAATCTCATTCAACATACTGACAATGCAAGTCAATTAAACTTGTATCAAAATCAGGCCATTGAGTCCCTGGTGATGACAATACCAGCTAATCAAATGCACATTCACCTCATTATATTACCTGCAGCTCACTAATTATTTAACTTGTTTGAACTCATGATGATGCAAGTCCATGTTCCAAGTTTGATCAAAATCACATTAAAAGCATGGTCTTCAAATGATAAACATGCTCTGCCAATTAGTATGTAACAGTATACATGTTGTACAGCCTTATACAGAGCATGCACATAGTGGCTATATGGTGCCAACACATGCTGAAAATTTTTAAAAAAATGATCTGCATGAAACATTTAGGTTGGTTTATAGGTATGGGTTTTAACGCCATTTTTAACACCAGATAGGCTATACATGGTGGACAGTATATTCGGTTTAGGAAGAGACCCATAAACTACGGGGAAAACCATCGACCCATGGGCAGCAGTGGCAAGCTTTCTCACATGACCAAATTGGCCGAACCTGAAACTCAAAGTCATGCAGAGGTGAAATGTCAGTAATCTATAAAGGGTGAGCACGTTAGACCTTGGTCGACTAGGCCACAAAGATTGCCCTAACTAATAATGGTATTACTTTGCTACCAAACAGAAAAATTTAATCTTTACTACATGTGTGTACATGTGCATGCAAGAGGTTTCTTACTGGGTTGGCAGAATTGACAAGCTTGCGAGGTTTGCTGAACTGAATCAAGCTTTCCTTCAGATTGTTGAGAGGGCCCTCCACAAGGCATTTCTGCTCTTTGTAGTATGTTAGCAAGTGATTCCACAGTGGTTGCTGTAAAAAGAAAGTCACAACATGCAACTGGATTGTTATGGTCAACATTATGTTATAAATTTAAACAAATCACATATTATTGCTGATGACAATTAAACAAGCATAATAATGTAAATATGGTACATATTTCAACAAGACCATCCATGTCCAAAACATCACGAGATAAAAATAACTTGGATAAAGCAATCTATAAGCAATATTTCTGTGAACATGAGTGTGTGTGTCACAATTGTGTGAAAGCTGTATTTAGGTTCAGATTCTCCAAATTTAATAACAAATTTGATGACTGAGGACCTAAATGGACTCTATGCTCCACTCAACAAAAGAACTGATAGGAATATATGCAAAGTATGCCCACTAAATCCTTTTTTTTAACTGCTGAATACTGAATCTATGAGATCATTCTGTAAAATTCAATCAAGAAGCTTTTAAACATCCCTTTTTAATGCATGCTCCAAATTACACATTTGATAGACAAGCACAGTACAAAACTCTTCCTCCTTACTTTTAACTCTGAAAATAATGTTGTAGATCACTGAATTCATCTTAGGAACTGTCAAGATATCCTCACATGCTAAGTTTCAACTCCAAAATCAATATTTAAATTGTTCATTCACAAACCATTACAGTTTAAAAGACCAAGTTATGAGCTTGCGACTGGATATCTGTCTACAGATCAATCACCAATCCAGATATGATACAAAAGTACCATGAACAGCACTTTATGCATCTGCCCCATAATTATCAGCACTCTACATATAGATAACTTAAATATTTGTGCAAAAATACCTTTTTCCTCTCTGACTTGACATTTGGCCTTTTGAACATGCAAACTATAGCTTTTTCCTTACCATAATTACAAGCTATCCACAAAGTCTGATCCATGTCTGTGATGTAGAACTAATGTTACTATATGGAAACTGCTTTTATTGTTCAGATCAATGATCTTCACCATAAAACCTAGTATCTGAAAACCAAAATGAACCTTCTTCCTGTCCACCATATTATAATTAAAGGTGTATTTTGAACAAATCCATAATTAGTTTGATTATCATGAAGAAAAGGAAGTACACAAAAATATGTCATAATCTCTAACACTGAAATTAATGACAAAAATGCAAATAAATAGAGTAAAGAATGCTGTTAGGATGGTTCAAGAATAAATTGCATGATGATACAATAAATTCTTCAGAACGAATACAGTAGCAATAACAAGAATTTTCACGTGAGAAGAGTGGTAAAAAGATTTCATAATGACCCCTGTGGTGATCATGCTAGATAAAATTAGCACCATTTTCAAAAACATATTAGATTCATTTTTTAAACTATACTGATGTGACAATTTACTCGAGTAGTAACAATTATCAAGATTAACTCTTTCATCACTAAGTAACTTTGTAGGCACAGAGTCCTCA
>QKMX01134391.1:0-14433 GCA_003401595.1 Venustaconcha ellipsiformis
ATATATATGCGTATGTGAGTGATTTTCTATTTTAATACCTTTAAAGTTACAAAATTTTTACAGAATTGTAACATTTTATATGTTTCACCTTAGTACTATATATTTATGGTTATTTCTAAGCGTTCATTTCTTTAAGAGCTTTTGTATCATTCTCATCATTACGTCTGTATAACTGATAATTAACACCATATAGCCAGTACTGTGTTGTAGTGACATTAATCCCCAATCATTCCATCTATACTTGGAAATAAAAATGAGCGGACCTCAACGAAAACGCAAAGGGTACTAGTCAAGGGCATGCGACGCGGAAATACCGATGACTACATAAGATTAAATGAATGTATGCAAAATGATATTATTATTTACTTCATATCGATATATTCGAAATTCCTTAAATACATTGTTCATCCTACATGGCTGAATTGGCATTGCGTACAGAAAGATGATAAATCTTTATTTCAGCATCACACACCAAGCTATGAACTATTTTAGTGTCATCTCTTATATCCGTGTGACGTTATTTTTATTGCATTGTGTCGAACCTAATCCCAATTGGTTTTGAATTTTATTCGTATTTCAGGGTAAAGAATGTTTTTAAAAGGGTGAAAAAGGTATGCAATAATGCAAAAACCGCAATCTAGTGTTTTGCGTTTAGTCGGGGAAAGGAACTGGTTTAAAATGGCGTATGAAACGGCACCCACGTATCTATACGCCATAACAAACTGTCTTTTACTGGACTAGACTACAAGGTACCAAGGCCACACGATCCGGGTATGAATGCAGCAATACACAAAATAAGGAACCCACAAGGTTAGACGTATATTCACAATCATTAAAACATTTTAAAGATGATCTGAAATCTGTCGGGTATATGGCTCTGTGATTCTTCACTGAGACTCTCACATTGATAATGTCACTTCTACAGTCCAAAACAAAAACTCTCGTCAGTATCGTATGACAACAATTAATTTTAAAATGCAGAATTTGAAGTATTGTAGGTACAAACTGCATTTGCAAAAAGTCGCTCTCCTACAATTTTTGTACTTGAGAATTCCATTTATCTACGCTATAATGCAGCTATTAATGACACTGGCTCAGAAGTGACCGATAAATATCCATACTAATGAGTGGGTTTTGCCATAACAAACTGATAAACAAAAAACGTAACTATTTTCTTAGCAGATAAGAGGAAATACTTCGCTCATGAAGTGGAAATACTTTGTTTTTTCACTTAATAAGTTTTTCATTATATCCACGTAAACAACGCTAATACATTCAAAAGTATTCTCTCTGTCTCTAAATGTTATTTTCTATTTTTCCGAACAAAATACAAAACAAACTAATTTTAGTACCATTTATTTATATCTAATCTAAAGTATACACTTACACGAATCGCAAACATTCTTGATTAGAATGTTGGTGACGTTTTTGCTTCTGACTGAACCTGCCTCCAGAAGTGCGAAACCAGACTGCATGACTGAAAGAAAAAAAAATAGTATTTATTATTTCTAATTTGGAAGAGAATAAACATTTCAAAATTTCAATTGAATACTCAAGTTGGATGGTATAGATATTATTTGAGGAAGAGGTTTGCTTCTTGTCTAGTTGATAGAAGTACAAAATGGTGTTCTGGATCAATTTTACTGATATTGACGTCTCTTCCATGTTATCAATGGAGTGTAGACAAGTTGAGACTTAGAGAGGAGAGCAATGATCCAGTGTTTTAATTAAGTGAGGATAAGTCTCGGGAATAGTTGAAGCACGCCAAGGAATTATAGAGTGTGCGAATAAAGACATGAGTGATATGTCTGAGATGATTTATTGTGAGGCTAGCGAAATAGATGAAAACGATGAATGGGTGAAACTTAGTCTTAGTCATCAGCGTCAGTTGCAGCCGTGCAATTAGCAATACAGCATCAAGAGTAAGCTGAAGCGTTTTCATCTGCCAGAGTCTCAGCGAAATGAGTTTTATTTTTGGGTGAATAAGGTCATTTGAGTTAAGCTGGTAGGTCTTGCGAAATTAATAACATTTGAGTATGTGTTTCAGTGCATCTTTGAGAAGATGGGAATTACAAGCATGCAGCGAAATATAAGTCTCTCTCTGAAAAGAACCCAGGTAAGTCGTATGATAAGATTATTTCAGAGGCGTTGTCCGATGCACACTAGTCAAACAGGCTGTGGGGATATACGAGTTGAATCGTCCAGGATAGCCAAACCACCTGACGGGCGATTTTTTTTTCTTAGGTAGCGATGACTTGTTTGCCTTTGGTTTGTTTCTCTTTGTAATTCCTACTCTTAAATAGAACTTTGGATGGGTTCTCCTGAGAAGTCTTTGAGCGTGTAGGTGACTTAAATTGTATTGACGACGAAAGGTTCTTTTGTCCAGCTAGGGGTGTATCACATTTCGAACGTGTTTTTTCTCTGCTGATTATGACGTGGTCGCCTACTTTGAATTTGGATCTAAAATTAGGGCATCTGTGACCTGCTGTTTTTGTCAGCCAAAGAGGCTTCCGTGTCATTTTAATGGTGCGATGCCAGGTGTGATTGTAATGGTCAACAATTTATGTATCGGTTTGTGTTATCGCTGGTAAATCTCTTCCACATGCGATTGTTGAGAGTTCTGTTAAACTGCTCTACGACGGCCGCTTTGATATGATAGTGAGTGCTGTACAAGATAATATTATTTTTTTTACAAACCAATATGAGACGGTTGTGTTACAAAATTCACTACAATAACCTGCCAATAATTTATTGGGCTTTCCTGCACCTACAATACTATCAAACGCTTCAACGATATAATTTCCTTTTTGTGTTTCAGAGGAACTACAGATACATATTTGCTGAATACATCGATGACCGTCATGAGACAGTTTAAATGAACGTTGCACGCTCTATACTCTCTCATTTCGACGAGATTTGCCGACCATATATCGCCTGCCACCACACTGCGTCGTGGAAATGCTTGCGTACTGGTTTATACAGTTCTTCTGAGAGAACATTATTCTGCTACCTTTTTCGTTTTACCAAGCACGCCTATTCTCATCTTATGTTTAGTGCTAATGATACAACGCAAGAGAGCTCGGTCACATTCTCTGACATTTTTAGGCTCGAGTTCTTGTAAGTCACTCAACATCATTCGATCGCACTCCGCGTTATCAGATGGATGATTTTGATAACAGTTGTCATGGTACATTGCGATGTCATCGACGACGTTGTATGGCTCATTCCATGGCAGTGGCTGAACGTTTTCATCCACTTGTTTTTATCCAAGGGATTCCATGGTCCCGTGTGTATAGGTCCTGGCAACGTCTATCCACCCCTAGGTTTAGAAAACTTTCTGGTGACGGTATGGACGTCCATAGCTTCTCTGAGACTATGTTGATGTTCACACCTTTTAGAGTCGCCCGCGCACATATTTCATTCCACACGAAGTTCCTCACAGCTCGTTTCCAGCTCGCATTGTCTGCAATGACGTATTGTGTATACAAAGTCATGACACTAAACATTACCGACGACGACATGTGCTTATTTAGAACCACATGTGGTACACCTCGATTTGATCATGCGGCGATGATTCTGGTGACCACCTCGACGGGGTTTATGCTCTCCGTTTTTGTCTTATACATCGTACGAAATTCTACGGATCAAAATTGCTTAAGACATCTTTGTTCTCATTCCCTTTATCCTCGTGGCTCATGGTTGCTACGTCCTTTTCCAAGGCCGATAAATCCTGACAGTAAGGATTCAGCGATGCCCGCTAACAGAGGTCCCGATAAATCCTCCTTGTTTAGACAGTTGAGAGGCAGAGAAGCTCAGAACGAGGCCTTTTCGAGCTGCCTTATGGTTAGCCACAGAAGCCGCTTGACGATGGGTCAGAATGATCCGATCGGGTCCAATGAGTACCGACGCTTTTAAACAGGTCTTTTGTTCGTGGCTGCTACTGCAATACTTTCTTCTGCTGTGGAGATAGCGTGACTTCTACAGGAAAGAGCAACATGACGTTATAAGAAATCCTATTATTCTTTTCGTTTTCTTTTGCCCGTGACGAGGTGACTCGTGTTTGTCGAGCTGCTCTGCCGGCAACATTTATTCTTAACACTGCTTTTTGAGTAGCTCCGGTGATGGCTCCCAGAGATGCAGCCAGTCCTAAATGTGCAAGGACGGAAGCAAATAACTTTGGACCCATGGTCTTGGCGAAAGGAAGAATGGAGGTGGTAATGGAGCCTGTGTCACGTCGCCGCCTAGATGACTATATTTTGGGAACGATTGTCTATTCGATGTTTCATTGAGAACGTCTAACGTCATGAATCAATCTGAGTAGACCAGAAGAAGAAAGAGGTATTAAGTTCCTCGAGCGACAGTCCATTGGATTTCGATGTAAGCAGGATAGTCTTTTAGACGTTCAGAATGTTTGGAGACAGCAAAGTGGATATAAGCTTGTGCAATCATCAGGTGAGAGCTGCGTGCCTGTGTCCATGTCTTGATACTTCTGTATGGGTTCCATGAGCATCATGTACCCACGAGATTAATATTAGGTAGCGACGGCAAATTTGCATTCGAGCTCTCGCTCTGAAAATTGTCTGGAGTTTATGCGGACGTGAATGCGAGACCGACAAGACATAATTTCTTTTGAGTTTGTGGATTAAGATCATTACGCTGCTCGGCCAACTAAAGTGCCACTATGTCAACTCTGAGAACTTCGCTACCTGGATTGGTGGATACTGTCATCAAGTTACTGGCTTGAGCCGCGAAATAGTGTTGCATGTAGATGCGATGTTTTTCTAAATACAGTTTCTGAGCGATTCTGGCTAACGTTGTTTCCAGTTCGAGCATGTGCATGGTGGAGGAAGTAATTTTGGGCATCTACAGCGACAATCGCGTCAATGGTGAATTTCTCATCTGTATGAGTTGCGGATCTATGCATGTATTTAGCAGACGGGTCTCTTTATAGCACCAGCTCTAAGCTCTGAAGATGGTACGAATATATCGACATACACTAAAAATGCTGCTGTGACGAAGCAACATGCAGATCTAATGGGTAGTATCGGTGAGCCAGTGGAGAGGTAAATCATATCTTATAGATGTCCACACGTGCAAAAGCAAAATTGATTCTAAAAGGGTCCCAGTTACATCACCTCATTTGCCCAGTTGCTAAAGGAAGCACATCTCCGTAGGCAAGAAATTCGTTACTCACCGCCGTTCCTGTGTTGGTATCTCTTAAATACCACATATTAGTAGCGCACGAGCGCATGTAGTCATCGCTGTACATAAACAAATTCACGATAGTACTGGCTTGAGGTAAGTAGCCATTGATTTCTTCCACGGTCTGATTGTACAGTGATACTGCCTGCATATATCTGAATAACAACCACCCGCTATTTTGGAGCATAATCTGAGCATTAGCCAATTAGTCCGCAGGTTGACGCTAGTTTATATTTATCCCTGGACTTCAGAAAGGCCTAATAGGGAAGCAGATGCGCATCTTCGTCGCGTGTCTTTATTGTTCGATGTGTGCTCGCATTGAGATTGGTGATATTGGTGTCCTGATACTCCACGTTATTGTACTCGGTGGTGAAGTCATTCACGCTAGTGTCATCTATGAGACGAAAATGCTCGGAGTGGATCTTAAATACATGATGCTATGATTTAATGCTTATATAAAATATTACCATGATCTTTTTAATTAATATCCGGACATGATGATTATCAACGAGGGTGTACATGGTACAACGACCTTTATATCCAGATCCTATAAAATACTTTCGGATCGATCGCTGGGGACAATGGACATTTACTGAAGTTTGTTTAGCCTCCGTATATATATTTATCTACGAAAACTTTCTAGGCGTCTTTGAGACATTATCAGACTTTACGTTAAGACACTTAACAAGAAGGTAATAGGACAGTCGCTTGTTATTATTACTGACGGCATTTCCAGACTGATCGATCAGCCACATGATGATTTCCGAGATCGCGAACGTGTTCGTGATGGGATAGTCAATAAAATGATTAGGTGGATTTGGCATGTGTGAGCCTGGCGTGCGTTAATCGAGGTGGAATAAATCACGTTGGAGGTTGATCCTACCGAAGACAACGATCGCTGAGCAATCGAGCTGTTGATGAAGTGGCTATTGACGTCGATGTTATTGACGGGTAGATATCATTCGTACACTCCATTTTGGGTCTTATAATTACCTGCGTTAAACCCCAGGAGAGAGCTAATCGAGCAAACGATGTCGAATGGGACAATGTAATTTCTAGAGAGTACGAAGTATAATTTGGTTCGATTTAAATATTGGTCAAGATGTTTCCTTTAACGCAGTAATCAGTCCGAATATTTACGTGGCGATGTCCGTGATGTTGTATCCTCCTGGAGAGATCGTGATTGTTTTTTTCATTGATGCACAACTATGTAAGTAAATCGATTGTTGTTGGCAATAACGTTGAAAGGGTAGTTCAAGATTTCGGCGGCGAATTACACCTCACCATCGAAGAGACCGTCCGGAATCGAAGATTAGCATAGTGTCGTCCATTCGGGAAAAAGTTATATTCTATATCAAGCCATCGTACAAAATACGATACTAATCACTCGTCACCAGCTTTTGATCCAGAAGATCATTAAGAATTTCTAACGTTTTGTTATCGATTTCCACGCTCACTTTTCCCGCTTATTAAGAAGTGATCAGCAATTTGAGACGCGAGCCGATTGTGGCCGGTGTGTGAAAGTAGCGGATGCTATCTCCATGACAGAGACCTTCTCCGTTTTAAAAATTACCCTGAAATCTTTCTTTCGGCTCTTTTGTTCATTGTTTAAGCTCAGTTTCTTTTCTTTCTCACTCTGATTTTTCACGCTCACTTTCAGATCTATTTTAAGCCCCGCTGCTTTTCCGTAAGATTTGTGAGTTCCCTGTTGTTAACTATTCCAAAGGAGGTACACTCTCTACTTGTTCATTCAGCTGAGCTGTAGGCTGCAGAGCTGATGAATTGAGTGCTAGTAATTTAATTTGACTCACATCTATATGAAACATGGGTATGAATCCTGTTCTGTATGGTTTTTCCCCCTGATTTTGATCTGTTTCCTCCAAAACTTGTTGACATCCTTTGACCTAAAAACAACTTTTAAAGATACGGTTTATTGGCCTCGTCCTGACGTTCAATCAACAGTCCACAGTCGGTTGGTGGAACTGATCAAGTTACGTGAAGAGAGCGTCTTAAGTAATTATCCTCCTTGGAAGATCCTAGAGCTGCATAGCTGGTAACTTCTGGAATCGTGTGGTTCACGTAATTTTCAGTCATTCTTTACAGGATTATTATGTTTTTTGATAATCAATACCAGCTTACACAGGTTACTCATGACGTTTGCTCTTCAAGGTATAACGTTTTCTTGTTACTTGAATGTCGGAAACTTCCTTCTAAAAGTTCCTTCCTGTTTAATTCTTTCTTCCTCTATTTTGAACATGTCCAGACTAGTCTGGGTGTTTCTCTTTGATCCTCTTCATAGAGACTGTTGTTTTGCATTCGTTATTCCTCATCTTTCTAAACTTCAGCCTTTCAAGCTTCACCTTTTTGCTCAGCTTCCGTTCGTCTCATCATCTGGGAGATATCTACTTCCGATGTGGATGGCTTGAGCTTCTTCAGCAGTCATTGCTGTTGTTCTTGAGTTGGTTGGTCAAGTACCTGATATTGCTTTACATCGTAAGTCGTTTTGGCTTCGTCGAGTTTGGTCAAAATGGGCTTGAACAGGCAAGTAACATCGATTTGAAATGTCTGCTGACCATCTTCGTCTTCGAGAACACGCTGACGAAAGCCAACGGTTAGTCGATAAGTTTTCTCAGGACATCCTCGCGTTGACAACGACTTGTGATCTTTTCGAACGACATTTATAACGATGTTATTCCTATACTAATCAGCAGGAAAGTTCATCAAAGTCCGCATTGCGATAAAAGATCATAAATCGTGCTTAGAACCCAATGTTGCTTCAGCATAGCAATCTTTGAATTGTTGGGCTGTGATACCACCGCAATGGTCTCTCGCGATCGCAGCGATGTATCAGTTATCGAGTCCTGGAAACAATACAAAACATTCCGTGTTTCGTTGGATGTATTAAGGCACTTCGTAGTTCGACTGAGTGAGAAAAATAGCTGTTGAACCACTTATGCCTCTACAACAAAAATACTCGTAGATTTTATTTATGTTCACGCATCCAATTTTAAAGCCATTAAACACGATGATCTTTTGTATGTTCTTATCTAGTTCTTTTACGGGGCGGTATCTGGTTAGGATCGGCTAGGGTGATGACGTATCCTACCTTGGTATTTCTAAATTCGTGCATCGTTTGGTATTTGAACAGAGATTTTTTATTTCTAGCGATAAAAGACTTTGAAAAATAATTCTAAACGTGGAAAACCTCGCCCTGTTGTATTGCTGTCTTTACACGTATCATCAAAAGATTCTTCATTCCACGGATGATATATTACACGTCATAGATTCACAACAATATCTGGACCATGTGGAACTGGAAGCGATTCCTGATACGCTGTCTGATCTTGTGAGGCTAAATCAGTTCCCGAAAATCACAAAAGGCTTAAACATATATCCACTGTGACTCGTTGGAGAAAACATGTCTGAGATTGTCGACAATAAAGTTAAGGAGCACATAAACTCCTTAAAAAAACTGGCTACAATTTCAATTGCTGCTTCAGAGTATAGTCTACTCAGAATAAAGCCCGTCATTGCCTTTAACAGCATCGATGAGAATTTGTGGGTAGAGCAGAGTGTTACCGCTATTAGCATCGAAGAGTCTACGTTTACAAGCATGTGTACGTACATTGCAAACGCATATTGAGAGTCATTTCGATGATCTCTATTGCCTTGACGGCCACCGAAATGGTCTCCATGGTGGATATGGCTAATCCGATTATGCTTATTTTGTTCGGAGCTGAACTGGCCATGTAGACCCTGATGAAGCGCCTCGAGTCACGACTGGAGGCAAAAAATATATTATCACGCAGGCCATTTTGTCATACAAAAGAATTCTCAGTAAAATCCGATCGTATCTACGCGGAGCTCCCTTTTTGGCGTTTCATGGTTCATTCACAAGATGAGGTCTGGTGACATTACTAACGCGAGATCAACGTGCAGTCATCCTGAGACAGCGTCGTGAATACTTTCTGCGATGAACATCTGATCAGGCAGCACGGCATGCTATGCATGAGTGAAAAAAACTTTCAAACATCTGAAAATTATTCTAGCATAGACGGAGAACGTAACGATGACTGATTGAATGGTTGATCAGACTCGATATCTCACCTACATCAACGTGTCTCTTTCACTCACCAAAGTCGTAGTAATAGGAAACGATCTCGTATTGCTCACACCGGCACAGCAGAAAGACCTCTACGACAATGGCACGCTCATTATAGTCTACGATAAGGAACTCCTTTGCAAGCATTGCATCTCTTGCATGCATCGAAAAGAACTCCTGAAGCTGATGTACAGATCTACCGAGGCACTTTCCATAACACTATTTTCTAAGTCATGCTTAATCTTGGTCAGAAACTCGTTGAATAACGCGGCATGGATTTGGGTTTCTGAGTAGTTCTCGCTCATTCGTAGTATTATTTAATATAACGATGACATCGGTCACTTCTGTGCGATCCTCTCTGCGTTATATTCCGCAGAATGTTCATGTTTATAGCGTCTCCCACTACAAGCCCTTTTTTGAGACACTTCATACCACTGGCATCGCCTTTCCAGCATCGGTCAAAGACGTTCTTAAACTCAAAGCTCCCAACTTGATGACAAGAAGGCGGGCAATTAGCAGTTTGTGGTCAAACCCATGCTGATCTCCAAAAACAGCCTCACAACTCAGCCTCAATTTACTTTATTATCAAAACCATTTCCTTATACATGAAAGACTTCAGCCGGTTGTGCCTATCTCAGTACACGCAATATACAAATCACTGCTATCTTTGCTATCGCTGCTTACATTGCATTTCACAACAGCAACGGCTGCACAATCACATCTTGGCAAGATACTGTCTGGAATTACAAACCGTACAGACGCAACTTGAGGGAACGCTGAAGTTTGAACAGCACTACGAAAAATTCCCACAACCCTTTCATATCAACTTCGATTAGGAAGCCATACAAGAAAAGTACAAGGAACCTCTCCTAGTCCAGGCCATTATATTACACAAGTGGATTACAAACACATACCCTGCACAATTGGCTATACAAATTTGCTGCTCCGTCGATGAGCATTTTTCCCGACCCTATCACCAGCATCATGGTGAGGATTTCATTCCATGGTTCTTTGAGCGAATCGTCGACGAATGGAAACATATCCAAGCGATGCAAAAAAAATCCAGATACGTTTATTCCACTCACATCACCACAACTACGACAGCAATGCCATGCCACACATGCAAAGAATACTTTTATCCTTATGATCAAAACCCCTGATACAATTGCCATGACAATGGACGCTATCGAGTAGCCACTCATGATCATTGTAATCAAAGCGTCAAAAAGATTCAGACTTCCATCCAGTCATCGCGCATAATCTATGAGGATACGATGGACAGTTTATCGTTGCACTACTCAGTCATCCACGTGTCAAACCACTTCTCGCCGAAGTGACAACTCAAAGCAAATATATCCCCAACAATTTTGAAAAGTACATGTAATTCTCGACTGGTCCTTTTCGATTCATCGATTAGTTTCAATTCACGTCGATATCGCTAGAAAAACTCGCCAACAACTCACCTGAGTTTACTCACCTGAAAAAGAATTTGGTGACAAAGCGGACTTGCTCAGGCAAAAAGGTGTCAATCTATACGAATATATCAACGTGTGATCGAGAGTCGATGAACCTTCGTTGCCACCTCAAGACGTCTTTTTTCCATCTACATCTTTCAGGCATCACCGACGACGAATTCAAGATATGGAAATGGTCGGATTGTCAAACTCTGGGAGATTATTATGACCTGAACCTGAAAATTGACGTACTCCTACTCACGGATGTCTTCGAAATATTCAAACGCACATGCCTAGATCATTACCACCTCGATTCTATCCGGTAGTTCTCCTAACCAGGAATCTCCTGGGACGCTCTCCTCAAACAATCCGGAGTGACCTATTGAACTCTTCACCAATCCAGAAATGTTCATGTTCACAGAGCAGATGCGAGGAGGCATCTTCGTCATCAGCAAAACCACGCCGTAAACAAGCAAAATTATATTTCCAAATACGATCCGACTCGAACTTCCACATGCGTCATCTACTTTACAATACCAATCTGTATGACTGGGCCATATCACAACCGGTTTCCATAGGGGATTTTCACTCTATCACCGGAGAACAGTTTCTTGAGGAAAGACAAGAGTGATACAACTCTAACTGGGGACATTTTGTCGAAGTCGATCTTGAGTATCCACAACAACTACACCACGCTTGTAACTATTATCCCTTCTGCGTTGAATCCATTCTTGTCACCTACTCGATGCTCTCTCCACATAAACTCCAACAAAGACATCAATTTGGACTCGGAGATGCCAAGGTAAAAAGAAAACTAATATCTAATCTCAGCAACAAAACCCACTATAAAATGCATCATCGCCTGATCGACGAAGCCGTCCCACACGGAGTCGTTCTTGGCTAAGTTCACTAAGCACTCAAGTTTAAGCAATCACCTTGGATGAAACCCAATATCGAATTCAACACGACACAATAAGCCACATCCACCACCACCTTTAACAAAGGCTTATTTGAACTCATGACCAATAGCGTGTTCGGAAAAACCATGGAAAATGTTCGACATGGAAAGTAAATCGAAATCGTCAATGAGGTTCGAAGACGAGATAAACTCGTGTCCAACGATACCTTTCCCACCTGAAATTCTTCGACGATGAACTGGCCGCCATAGAATCGAGAAATACTAATCTCAAGCTAGACAAACCCATATACGTCGGAGCAGCTGTACTCGAACTATCCAAAATGCTCGTGCTCACGTTTCATTACGACGTCATCAAACACACCAAAAGAGGCAAAGTCACGCTACTCATGACCGATACAGACTCACTCGTTTATGAAATTCACACCGATGACGTCTACGAAGATCTGTCTCAACAAAGAAGCCTCTTTGATTTTAGTGATTATCCACAACACAGTCCTTTCCACTGTGACGACAATAAAAAAGTATTTGGAGAATTCAAAGATGAAACTCATGGCATAGCGATTTAGGAATTCATCGGACCTCGAGCTAAAATATACTGTATCACTCTTGATGTCATCGTCATGAAAAACCCCAAAGGAGTTAGAAAAAAAAACGTAACCTCCAAAATAGTCATAAATAACCATTACACACAGGCAATACACGGACATCTCGAACATTACTCCATGAGAAATTTCCGAAAACAGCCACACAAAATATCTACTATACTCATTCACGAAAAGCACTATATCGTTTGATGATAAACGTTACTCCACTGATAGCATTCACACGCTCGCTAGTGGACACAAGTTCACACGAGGCTAAAAAAACCTATGTTAAAAGGGTTAGAGACAAAACTGAGTCAGATGCTCAGAAACCCCATCCGTTGTGGGTGCTTTTCTGGCCACTTACGTAGTGACAAAAGGTGCCACAGAACCCCCATTTTACTACAGATCGGAGCAGAGAAGAACCCTTCCCCCTTGTTTAAAGTGGCTAAGAAACCCTATCCCTTAGTAGTATTTCTGCTACCCTTTAAATCACCCAGTGGAAAAAGTGGCTCAGAAAATCAAGTTTCCTATACTGTTGATTGGTGTTTAAAGGCACATCATCACACACGATAGTCATTTTAGAGTAAAATGCCGTGTTTAGAGACATCGGTTGGTGTAGGCAGGAACATAACCTCAATATTGTTCTGAGAGACACACCACAGCAGCCGTCACCAATTTTTGTTTCAGGGATACAGACCGTCAGTGCCGTTTTCAGAGACACACCACAGCAGCTGACACGGACTGATGAAGGTAGGGATACGAACTCGAAAGCGTTTCTCGTTCAGATCAAATACAGCAGTATTTCGAGAAATCATTCAAGATATCATATGTATAAAATATTCACATCCCAAAAAGAAATTATTATAAGCGACGCCCTCAGCATGTTGTTGTCCCTGGAATCAGGAAACTCTTCCAGCTGAGAAATTATTCCTAAAAATGTACAGCTTCAGCTACATACAACTCTTAAACAACCAGAATATTATATAATTAATGTGTATCCCATCTCACATAGACACATACCTGGTAACGAAAGGGCCTGCCAAGGTCAGACGAAAACAGGGCCACAATCCAAAAACACAATGTTAGCGTCCAGGAACACTACAATGTTATCAGGAAAATAAAATGACAAATGGCAGAGAGGCTGTGGTAAGAGTTCAAAGCGACAGCTACACTTCATACAAAAGAAAGTTGGCAGAAGTATTCATGTCCCAATGCTATCAAATTCACATGATTCAAAAGTCATCAGCAGATTTCCAGCGGTGAAAACACTACTTGCAAGTAGCTTTGGTCAATATCTACGAGGGGAACAAGCAGCGGGTATCATTTGTCCACACTACCCCAAACACAAAACACTCAATGAATGCCCTAATTGCACTAAACAACGGCCAATCTGGTATGATTTTGTATGATTTTATCCCTTCAGGTTTTTGATGTTCTCAGTATTGAACTCGTGTCAGCCACCTCTGGTTGATGTTATTCATTTGTATACATAATTAATAGAACATTGTTTGCATGACCTTTTTTGTTTGTTTGCTATTTTTGTATGTTTTGTTATCTTGATAAATATCAAGGCTTTATTGACCAGTCATTTAACCTTACTATTAATGCTTTGCCGACGGAAAACGACAAATCAGTATGTTAAAAGTCATATTCAATCAAATCATTTTCATTAGAGAAAAATCATTGCATAAATTTTTTTTTCAGTAGCCACGACTGCCAATTGTTTCACTCGCAACAGTGATGTGTTGGATGCATTGCTGCAAGTGAGAACTAAATACCACTTGTACTCGACACGGCACGGAAAAGAACTTCTGCTTTAAAGACATTGCGACAAGCTTTCAAGTGACATACTTGGTTAACAGAATTCGTAGATAACTATACAGGTATTAATTAAAATGATAAATAAAATTTGAAAAAAAAACCAGGCAAGTCGGCAGGACAGATTAAAAATTATACAGTGTTTCTAGTGTAGAATTTCTAAACTGTGTATCGTTAAAATATACAATTGTGCCTCGCGTGTAGTTTTCATAATGTTTTCTTAGACTTTATGTAGCCATGTCATATACTTTTATTGATGTATATGTCATTACGTATCAATATTTTGTTATTCTTATGTAACTTGACACTGTGTGTGTGCGTGTGACTGATTTTAATGTAACTTTAACAATGTTT